>UZAN01049210.1:6593-22561 GCA_900618425.1 Echinostoma caproni | reverse complement strand
ATCTTCACATCGTCTGCAAAGATGAAGCAGGGGGTGTGCAATTCTAGCGTGAGATCGTTGGTGAATAGAAGGAAAAGAAGGGGCCCAGAAACAGAGCCTTGGGGCACCCCGCTTGTAACCCTCTCTGTTCGCGAAGTGTAGCTGCCAATCCGTACAGTGAAGCTACGGCTGTTAAGAAAATGTTTCAGCCACTGACGCGCTGACCCGACTATTCCAAACGTTGGTAGCTTTGCGTCCAGCAACGTAAGACTCACCGAGTCAAAAGACTTGCTGAAATCTAAGTAACATACCTCCACTGCCCTAACCTGATCTAATCAACATGTAGTCTCGTCGAGAAAGATAATTATATTAATTAGGCACGACTTGTTCCTGATAAACCCGTGCTGTGCAGGAGGTAGAAGTCCATGGGTCACTAGGTGCGCACATATTTGTTTTCTGACTATACGTTCGAGACACTTGCACAGCACTGACGTTAAACTAACCTGTAGTTTTCCGTCTTCTGTTTATACCCCGTCTCGTATATGGGTACCACGGTTGCCTTCCGAGAGTCCTCTGGCACTACCCCGGAGGTCAGTGAAGCCTTAAACAAATCAGTGACAGGTCCTAGTATGACCTCAGCTAATGGCTAGACAATAGCCGGGTCGATCTCATCCGGACACGCCATTAAATGCTTGCACAGGCTTTTGAGCTTGGTTCGTACCTCCTCGTCACTCACGATTAACATCTGCAGTTCGTTTCCAATGGTATCCACCAGAGGGTTTCGGACTCCATCAACCCGGGATGAACGATTGACAGTTTTGAAGTCGTCCATCAGCGTCTCAGCCCGGTCCTTATCTGTACTGGCTATGTTATCATTAGTCACCTACAAGGTTCCAACACTTTCAGGTGTGATTCCCTTGGACTGTACATAGGCAAAACCCTCTTCGGGTTAGTTTTGACATCTCTAGCTAGTTTCTTTTCGTACTCGTACTTAGCTTCCCTCTGCATTGTCTTCGCCTTATTCCTGGCCAGCTGGTAGTTGACCCAAGAACTATGCGTTCCGTGAAGCTTGTAGAAATCTACGAGATGTGAGCGCTCTTTCTATTCTAGGCGACCACCAAGGTGATCTGCTTCTGGATCTGTGAGGCATCAAGGGAGCAAACTCTTGCGTTAACCGTAGCGACCCGTCTCGTATTGCCATCCATCATTCTTCGACTGATGGTGCAAGTGCAACATGAAACCAGCTTATGCTCTTCACAGCTTCTTTTAGTTGCTCTTCGTTGATTCTGTCGTAGTTTCTTACTAGCTTAGCATTCGGCCTATCGTGCCTTGCAACAAACTTTAGTCGCAGTACCTCATGGTTACTCGTTCCTAAAGGTTCTTCCGTTATAAGAGAAGTGAGATCCGTTCTGTACCTAGTTATACCTAAGTCTAACGTAGACGGACGATGGCCACCTCTGAAACGTGTGGGTATTTTGACGTGCTGCGTCGGCCTATGTTGGTGCATCCAGTCCAGTTTCTTCTCAGCGGTACCCCTTGGCGCGCTTTCGTTGACCCAGTCCATTTCTGGCAGATTAAGGTCGCCCATTATGAGGAATCGCGATTATTCCCTCACTATGTTACCTAGGAGTGCCATTATTGCAGAATCCTCTGCCCTATTAGACTGCGGCGCCCTGTAAACACAGAGCATCGGCCTACCCCTTAGTCAGACAACAGGACACGGTCTGTATGTTTGGTGTGGTTAAAGTAAGGGGAGCTTTCCACTGACAGTATTATTCGCTTACCAGTAGTAGTACCCCGCCATCCTAACCTCAAGCATTCGTATACCACAAATCGGTAACATCAACTGGACTATAGGTTCCCTTGAACCTGGACCGCTTGGACCCTCGGGCGGAGTGCCCGAGGGTGTACTAGGTTTTTTGCTTTGCTGTTGTCTTCTCTTGTAGGTTCCTGCATCTGCCAGAAGATACCGCTTCTAGTCATGGAGACATTTTTAAAGGACAGTTCCAGTGACAAATTATCCCGTCCGATTGGCCTCCTAGTCTCACCAGATGGGGTCTGCTCCCTGTGGTTCCCAGTTTTTGCAGGCGGTGTACGAGCAACAACGGTNTATGCTCACATGGTATTGATGAGGCTTGATGCACTCGATTCTTGTCTCTCACAACTGCGATTTGTTGCTTATCCTGGAGCACTTTCGGAGAAACTCTCGCATTTAGTGGACTATTCATACTTGTTCTGACCCTGCCCGCTACCAACCTATCTTTACCGGCAGCAGCTTTTGCCTTTGATGTAGATCTACTGAGGGAGCCAATTTCTCTTTTGATGAGTCGAATAACCGGTTCCTTCAGTTTTGGGTCGGCTGTTCTATACGCTTCTTTGGATTGAGTAGTATTGACATTAAAGGGCGAATCTGGTGTGATTATCAATTGCCCCCTAGTGCTCAGTTCCACTCTAACTGCTCTTGCCAGAAGCATGTCTCTGCTATGGATTCCATGGAACACTATCAACAGTGAGCGTGGATGGTGTAACGTGGAACCCTTCCACAGTCCAATCCTATGGCATTTGCTGGATTTTCTGTCTGGTGGTAGCCCTGCCAGTCCAAAGGCATTCATTACATGTCTGTGGTTCATTTCCCGTCTAGCCTCCGCCTCGTTTACCACCGGTTATGCGCAACTGTGCAACAGCAGTGTTCTGCTCCTTGCAAAGATCCCTTCGGTGATGGCCTTCATTTTCGCCATTTGTTCCTTCCAATCGTCTATTTCTTTCCTTAACGTCTCCCAGCTGGCCTCAGACGGCATTTTTGTTGGCTTCTTCTTTTTTCCCTGGGGTAGCTGCTCTGGGCCTCTCGTAGCTTGGCGTTTCCCTGCGCCGCATTCTTGGAGAACTGCTCTTGCCGATCTTTCGCGTCTTGTGTCCTTGGCCGAAGACAGCCTAGCAGTAAGCGAGCGCACTCTTCATTGAATAACACACAGTGTGTGCACGTCCATTTCAGGCTTTAGTGCTTCGTGTGCAGTTGGTAATCCTGCTTTTTCTAAGTTCGAACACAGTTGATGATACCAATCCTGGCATCTATCGCACTGGATACCAGAAATCACAACTTTCTGACATGCCTTATTCCCGCGTGTGTTTTGGTTGTTCTGGCCAGCCATTTTACAACTTATTCCTTCTCAAATGGGAAAGAGTATGCAATACAAAATTCCAAGCCTACAAAACATATAATATCATACTAACGGGCCACACAAAAATGGTAAAACACTGTGGTAAAAACACACCTGTCGGAGAGTTAAATTCTCCGAATAAAAGTAGGCCTTAGTAAATACTAAGATCAGGTAAATTTGCGAAATAACTGAGGTTATTTGGCGACTCAACGCAAACAACATCGTAAGCCGCAGAGCAGTTCAAAAATTTAAACCGCGCGGTCAGGTGCTTGCCGCGGATTACCCATTAAATTACGCCTATCAGTAGGAAGATCAAACTTCAGTGATCGTCATGCTTGGAAAAAGCACTTAATGCCATTATGTGAGAGATCACACTCGATTGCACTCATCCCAGCGGCACTGGTTACAGCCAGAATCGCTTCCTCAATGGGTTCTTCATCTCTGATTGAGAATGTGGTGCTATAAGAACTATCTCATATTAGGTTTAGAATTGTCATCTTCCACTTCCCTCAGACACCGATTAACGGACATCAGTACCTCGTTGGTAGCAGCGATTTGTAATGGTTGACTTGTTTTAGGTAATTGTGGCCTGCTCACATAAATGTCTACTACTAATCTGCACTTACGTGACCTCCACAACAACACTATTGCTGATTTCCAATATGACATTTGAAACGATTCTTACGCTTGTACAGTCGTCACGAATGAAATCAGGTTCAAAGTTGAGCGAATTTGGGGTATCTAACGAAATATCGAAGTATAATTCACTTGATGCGTTGATACCACACCCTGATGTTTTCGGAATTATTGGATGAACAATATGCCCTATAGCAGCATCAGCTTCCTAGCACATTCACATCTGCTTCCCCTCAAATTTGTGTGTCCGAGACCTCGAGTTTTACCAGGTGAAGACATTATTTACCAGTAATGCGTATAAAATGCGTAGTTATGCGGCAAAATTATATGAGTACACCATAATGTAATATAGCATATATGCTGCATTGCTGATTAAATGAAAAATTACCACTATAACATTAAACGATCATGAGTGCTAACTGTCATGATCGTAAAATTACAGTGATAACAGTGGATTTAGAATGCATTTAAATAAATTACTTTGGTCGGTTATTGATGTACACAATTTCCCATAGATTTAGAGAAAGCATTAAGAACATTAATAAAATGAAATCAACATTTACATCAGTTTCAAGGAAGTTACCGGCAAATACCAAGTATTTTCTAAGTTAAAGAGGCCTGGATAAAAATACATTAGGACTGGTACCACAATTTGACTTCTTTTTAGCAATTTATTGAGTTTCTTTATTTTTTCAAACATACTAGAAACGGTTAAAAGCCACAATACATGCTTACAACTGGGAGTTCCTTAGAGTTACACTCAGGAGACGGTCGAGCTTTCCTCTGTGCCTTTTATTTCTTTTCTTGTAGATACATCATTCGTCAAACAACTGTGGTACCACCTGTCAGTCGGGGCACAGTGGGAACCAACAGCTCACAAAGGTAAGAACCTGGAAGTCCCCTGGCTGAAGCCTAAAATCCTGTGACCTGTGACCTAACACGGAAATTATTGTAGCTTTTAGTTTAAATGCACATCAACTAACCCATTCCCATCAGCTTGGCTCAGGCCTTCTTCCCTTCATTTTCAGAAATCCTCTAACCACCGTTACTGGTTCCCTTAAGTAAGTAAAGTTGTCGAAGCCCATAGAGAACATCAGAGCTTGATTGCGCAAGAAACTGAACTCTCGTTGGCACCAGCCACCAGTCCTGTGAACTGACCTGACATGACCTAGCTGGACTTGAGACAAAAACAATTTTACAGAACCTCATCCGTGAAACCAGATTTCTTCAAGAACATTCAAGAAGCAGGCAGATATATAAGCCAACGAGCTTTCTCTGCCTGTTAATTGCACATTAGACATTGGACATTGGAACAGACCTTGCGCTACGTTCGCGCGCGGTTCGATATTGTAAAGTGCCCTCATTGAAAATCCTTTTATATTAGTTCAGTGGAATATCTTAGGGTGTTTCACACTTTACTGACAAGAAAGTTGTCTAAGCGTTTGTTAAGTGTATTTGCTGCAACCTCTTACAAGGCCGCAATACAAATACAGTGTTAAGTTGATATACTGAGCGCAACATGGCGCATGAAGTTTTCAGCCAGGAAAAGCGCTGCCCTTACCTACCGATGTACCTTATCCCCTGGAACTCTAACCCTTCATGGCTGAGAAACATGGCGCATGAAGTTTTCAGCCAGCAAAAGCGCTGCCCTTACCTACCGATGTGCCTTATCCCCTGGAACCCTAACTCTTCATGGCTGCCCCGTTCCGTCTAACTGTACGGTAAAGGACTTGGGCATACATTACTCCTGTACGCTCAACTTTTCAGAGCAAACATCTTTTCAATTCTCCAAGGTACACCAAACATCAGGATTCATCATAAGGTTCCTGAAACAGCAGGAAAGCAGACTCCTATGGTACAACACCCACGTAAGAACACTTACAGTATTGCCCAGTTATCTACTCATACATGAGCAAAACCTCAAGAGGAGCACTGGAAATTGTTCAGAGGGCATTCACAGAGCAGCTCTTTGGCTTCTTCTCTAAGCTATCTTAGAAAGATGCAAAAACCTGGGGCTGGAACCTTTCTGGCTGCGCCATACAAAGCTCAGCTTAGGCGTCCTATACAATATTCTCCATAAACGGATCTTCTCTTGGACTACTCAGTTGGATTTCAGAAACCAATGTGGCTACCCACTTCATAATCCAAATTTCACTTTACCTCTTGTTCTCCAGGGCCTCCATTACGAACAACTTCTTTATCTTTGTGTACTCCAAGCTATGGAACAAACTTCCGGGTGACATCTGATCATCTACATCCATTCACTCTTCAAAGCTGCAACAAATGAATTCCTCACGGTCCAAACCATGATCCAGCACACCAACTCAATTTTCACTGAACATGTCGCTTTTGCACTGAGGCTGCAGCTCTAAAACNNTAAAACGCCATAAATTATTGGTGTTTTTTCATTTTTTAAGCAGACATGCCATGACCTCCTTTAAAAAAATCAGATTTTGCAATATATCATAGGCTCACGAAAGGATAACTTCCCCGTAACCATACGATCCTCTTTTTTTACTATCCTGACTATCGAAAGTTTTCCCAACTTTAGTCAGGCTCTTTCTTCCTCTTCTATTTTCACCTTTGCTTGTTGTACATCTTTTCCTCGACGAATCTGTTTTGATGCTTCACAGCCAAATCAGAATCACTATTTTTATTTTAGTTAGGGTTAAGGAACCTTGTTTGAGCATATTCGCTCAAATGGTGTCGGTGTTACTTGGACTAACCGGTCCTTCATAAAACCATTTTCCTCCTCCTGAACNGGTTTCTTGTCTGCTGAATGTCTCTAAACTTCAGCCAGATTCCCTCTAGCTTTTCTATTTTCAGCTTTTTTCCTAAACATTGTCTTCTCGAGGTATATGTAATGTACGCTGTACGAAAATCAGCATTGCCGCTTCTATTTTTACTGCTAGGTCTATCTAATAGTCATTAGTCGAAACTGTTCTCTTGGTTAATTTATTGGTCCATTTTCGCGGCAGTTGTGAAGTTCCAGTAGTAGATTGCGCGATAACATGCATTCTATCTCTCGTTTTCTCCCCCACACATCAGCTAAGAACCAAACCTAGGTTGCTTCGCATTTCCGGCTTCTATTCCAGAGATCTTCTGCTGTAAGACTACGGCGACTCCTGTCGGATCCGTACAATAAATATCGTTGAAGAAAACTGAAGTAAACCGAAAAACCAAAAGCAAAACTCTATGAAATCTTCCATCAATTGGACCATTTCACTAAACAAACTCAATGTTGGGTTGCAGGCCCACACGCAGCGACCTAAACGCCTCGTGTTCTTTATCGATGATAGAAGACCTGGCGAGACCCGAAACCTCTCTTCCCGTCTTGACTCGATCCCTCAAACAGTGATTTCACTCAGAAGCTAGTCGTACCGACAGGACTTTATAAAACCATTTTTTCTAAACACTAATCTTCCAGAACATACACAAAGAACCTTCAAAACAACTCCAACCATCCAGCTTTTGTCTTTTCACCTCCACGCGATCAACGTTTGACATCTTTACCGCATCCAGTATGCGCAGTTTCATTTCTCTTCCCTGATTGAACTAAATGCTAGAGGACACAGACCCATTGACATGTGTACACGTTTTCATTTCTTACATTTCCGCCTCTGTTACTTTTCTTCTTCATACCTTCTTATTCACAGAACTATAATCTGCCAGAAATGTGCTACCTTGCTCTGCTTCCTTTCTATAAATTTCCCGAATAAGCAAAATTGTCCACTGACCGTTTTGTGTTTCTCGATGTTTCTCGCGGGCAAACAGATCGCGTTCTGTTGTTTCTTAACCCCCAAAACTGTTGACTTAAATGTTCTGCCATTTATTGTACAAAATGATCGTGCAACCCAGCATGCCTCACGACTTTCGTTGTGAAATATACCATTGTTATTGTTATTTTTTTCTACAGTGTGCGTATAGCGTTTTTTAAGTTTTCTAGAAGCTGTAATCCGTTTTTGTTATACTGTTTCTCTCGTTCGTTTTGACATGCCCCGAGCAGTGTTTTCATGTCTGAGTGTTAGTTGTGGGAAGCGCGTCGTGAAAGGTATTGAATGTGATTTGTGCCACAGTTGGGCGCATGAGAAATGCTCTGGTCTAAAACCAGAATATTACGCGTTCCATTGTCAAAGCATAGGGTAACAGTGGGTTTGTCCTCATTGCTTTCTAGTTGCCGAAAATGCACTGGCTGTTGCACGACCAGAGGTAGTCTCAGCACAGCGCACACCAGTAGCAGTGCAGGGTGATGCACCTGTCACCCGAGACAGAGTGAGGACGTATGCCGAGGTTTCGGCCGCGGAAAAAGGGAAAGCGAATGTGGGTGCTTTGGCTTTGATTAAGGTGTTGATCTGAAAACGCCAATCCAAGGCCCGTCGAGAAATAGACCGGCGAAGAGTCCAGGATGTCCTACGGGTAGCTGTTATGCTACCCGTTAGCATATACACAGGGTGAGCACCTGGAAGAACTCGGAACTAGCGGGCCACACCCATACTCGTTGAGTTTGTGGAACCAACTAGTAGAGATAAATTGCTTGCAAACTCCCAGAGAATTCTGGATGTTACTTGAGAGAGGTATAAAGTGGTGCCTAACATTCCAAGGAGACCAAACACATGGCAACCCAACGGCAAAGTATGGCCGGTTGAGCGGAAACCAATAAACACCCAATTTAAGTAACAGGGTCCATCACAGATAGGGATGGGTAGACTGTACCCTGTCGTAGTCATTAATGATGCCTTAGAAAATGAGCAGTGGCAAAGTTGCTTATAGCCGGAGTCGGAGGCGAGTAAGGAAAGCAATGGATCCGTAGATGGCTCCGGGTTTACTACACCGCTCATGAAGTCATTGGAGTCCCCATCTGCAGGGTGGTGGGGTAATCATATTAGCCAGGAAGGATATTCAGCGAGCTAGGTTGGATATTCAAGTCTGCACGAGCAACATACAGATGTGCTCAGTCAACATCACCTCTGAGGGGCACAAAACCAACATAGCGTGTGTATATAAGAGTCCTAGTGCTATGAAAATGGAGGACGAGCAGCTTCGATCAGTATTGGGTATCCTGGCACGAATGCCTCATAAGCTAGTAATACTGGGGTATTTCAACCAATCAGGTATAAAGTGGGACATCGGTAGTTGTTCGAACGATATACAGGAACAGGGCTTTGTAGATTGGGTGCATCTCAAAGCAATGCACAAGCACGTAACAGGTCGGGACAGCAACCGTCTCGGCTGGACCTTGTTATCAGGTGGTACGATAAGGATGTGCAAGAACTTGGCTACTATCTCCCAAAAGGAAAGAGGGACCACGCGGTCATTAAGTTTACATTAGAAACAAGGCTACCTGAGACACATAGACGCATGGTGCGGTGCTTCAGAAAATTAGATGTTAATGGACCGCAAAGGAAAGCGGCTGAGCTCGTCTGGCGGCAAGCCAAAGATAGGTTTGTAGTAGATGTGTGGAAAATAAGTAAGGAGAGCTTACTTTATTTGAAGGATGAGTTCGCGCCTCTGAAACCGTGGATACAGGGTGGGTATACCTGTCTGGAGGGGGTCAACAGATCCAAACTTTAGAGGGCCTAGTCATGACACCAGAGGATGTGGGCAGGGTTTTGTCGGAACTCAACGTAAACAAGGCACCTGGGCTAGACGGGATTTATCCAGCCATCCCTAAACTACTAGCAGATGTCCTTTCTACGCGCGTGAGCCTGCTCTCCCAAGTGTCACTAGCGTACGGAGTTTTGCTTAGTGACTGGAAGATAGCTACTTTGGTAGCGCTTCACAAGGGTGGTCAGAAGAAACTATAATAAATTATAGACCAGTAAGCCTAACCAGGATCCTCTGCAAATGCATGGAGGAGCGGATTAGAGAGCACGTATGTATACATTTAGCGCGTTACACCCCATTAAGTGCGGCGCAGCACGGATTTTCAAAGCATAGATCCTGTCTCACGAACCTTCTGCGCTACCTGGATGGAGTCACAGAAAAGCTAGATGGGGGCCACACCATTGAGGTTTTCTACCTCAATTTTATCAAAGATTTCGATTCTGTGAACCACAAGTGCTCCTTCACAAAATCAAATGCTTTGGGCTAGAAGGAAATCTGCATAGGTGGTTTACCGCTTTCCTCGTAAATAGAACCTTCGCAGTGAGGGTAGGGGAGGTCAGTTCTCAGGTTATTCCATTGACCAGTGGAGTGCTTCAAGGTTCGGTTCCCAGACCGTTACTCTTTCTTTTATGCATCAGTGACTTAGCAGAATTAACTAACTCACCTTGTTTCCTCTTTGCGGATGACTTGAAGGTAGTGGAATCGAGTGACAGGGCTAGTCTAGCGAGGGACATTGAACGGGTAGTAGAGTGGTCAAATAAGGGGCACTTGGCACTTAATGCGGCCAAGTGTCAACTATTGTCCAAGCAAAAGGATCCATTGGTTGCTTTCGGTATGTGGGGAGTATTCAAAGTCTAACCGGCAGAAAATGCCAAGAATCTTGGGATGGTAATGACTTTGGATTTGTTTAACATGAAAAAATAAAATAATTATTGAATATGTATGAACTAAATCTCAATAGGAAAATGTACCCAAACTCAATTAATAAGAACTGCATCTTCCATATACCTGTTCCAAACTATTTGAAATACTATTTGAAACCTTTCAGCCTAAGGTAATCAACGAATACGAAATAAAACTAACTTTTTGTCAGCTTTCGAAAAGTGTCCCATAGTGAAATTTAAAAACGAACTAAATTCCAACAATAAGATCTTCACCTTCAAGTTCGGCAGGGTTTATGGCTACTTCGTGCTCATCAGTATAGATAATCTTCGTGGGGATAGCATGAAACTCTTCAAACCGCGTGCCCGTACATTAGTCCGCCAATTCTATTTCACCCACAGAGTCATTCCACTTTGGAATAGCCTCCCTGAAGAAGTAATTATTGCCCCCACAATATCCGCTCTCAAAAGGAATCTAGATCTATACCTTGGTCTAGTCCCTGTACAGAATTGATAACTCAGAGACAAATAAATCAAATTGGCGTGGCCGTAAAAGAGCCGTTTTCAGTCACTTTGGGCGTTTGACGTCCACGCTCATCGACTGAGGCAATGCACACAAAGGTATTCTTCATCTACACTGTAAGCAGCGCAACTGCTATGTGTTTGGCACCCGAATTTCTGGCACTGGATCCATTGTTGCTCATCGTCCAAATCTGCAACAATTCGTCTTCATCGGTGATGCCGGATTGGATTGCATTCTGCGTTTTGCGTCCAGTTTGCACTTTGCTTATGTCGTTGTTTTCCGTCTCCGGAACACAACATGTTCCAGTGAGTCACCTAGGACTATTTCGTTGTCATCACTGCCGACTACTCTACTCACTAAAACTGATTTCCGCTTTTCAATCGAACTGCTTGTTGAAGCTACTGGTGGATTATTGGTTCTCACCTTGACGCTCGTAGACGGAAGACAGGTACTCTTAATCTCCGTAGTCGGTGTTGCCAAGCTCTGTCTACCAAATACCTGGATGTCCGGGAACTTCCCTATCATAGCTGCTACAAAACAAAGTTTATTGCCTTAAAAATTGTAACGCACTGTACCTAAACTATTCAAAAGACGTCCAGCTCTTGAAGGACATCCTCTGTTTGAGCTAAGCACAAAGGCGAGAGAATCAACGAGTGCGATAACGAGCAAAGCGGAGCGAATCAAAAATGTGAAAGTTTCCCTCGCGGAAGGATACAGCAGTTTTCGATCGTATAAAACAAACGTCACATGATGTTGGTGCTGAAGTAAAAATGTGAACATACATTTAGATTGTAGATAAAAAGTGGTGTCCGGGAAATGTCCGCGATTGTCAGGCTTTCACCATACAATTGGCCACGCTACACTTATGTGACCATGTCGTGATAGTCGTCAATTATATAGGACTGGTTGGAAGCTGAACCTGTCCTGATGCTATTCATCAGCAGTAGGGTGAAGGCGCTACTGGTCCGTGAATTACCGGTCACGTTCCGCTTGAATAGATCTACCGAGAAACTTAGAGAAAAGCATGAGGGAAGTAAAATAAACTTCCGTTGCAAAAATGTCTGTTGAAGAATCGGTACACACTCTTCATTGTATGCTGGTACCAGGGATCACGAGTACAAACTGATGAAGAATAAGAGTAGGTTAGGTGTGAGGTCTAACTACTGCAGCAATAGAATAGTCAAAAGGTGGAATGGACTACCCGAGGAACTAGTCAACCTGCATAATGTTCACACCTTCAGACTGGCTTTGGATAACAGGTGGTTAGAACTGTTCCCAAACGAGGTTTCCTGATCAGGATTCGAATGTTAGGTTCATAACCTTTTGCCATTGTCCGGCTTTCACCATACAATCGTCCGCGCTATAGCAGCTCCCCGCTAGAAAGTGTGAAACAACTTTAGTTAATGGCAAGGCAAAGATGTTGTTGTGCTGAGGTTCCTAAGGTTCCTAAAAGTTTGCAGTAGGTACGTAATATTTGCGGTCGGGGCAGCATCGAGGGCAGTGGAATAGTGGGGTAAGGTACTCAATGTCGAGTCAGATGCACTGCCGTGGTTGGTATCGGAACAGAATACCAGCAAGGATTGCGCTCTGGGTTGACCAGTTGGGGTGCTACACCCGATCCAAAGTACACACGTTGTCGACTGAGATAACCGGAATCACACGCGGTTGAAAGGGCATGCCGTTGTATTCGTGGATAACCTGCTGAGTCGTTGGCTGCATAGGTGGAACCAAAATTCGTACCGAATACGTTGGACCATGAATGCGGTAGGTGTGGCGCGTATGTGGCTCGGTGAATATGAAAATGAAAAGAGAGAAACACGTGGTGTAGCAACTGCAGATAGGCAAATGCGTACGCTTTTAGTACCAAACGGCAATATAAATACTAAAAAATATCAAGTACAACTCGTGATAGTAGTTGATGCAATGGTATTTTACAATGTGCAATGCTTTAGGATCGAGTTTCACTTACGTTCCAAAACGTGCCGGCAAAACGATCTTTCGACCAGAACTTGAGAGAGAAGTCTCGTTTGATGGTCGAGATAGAGCAGCATCGGGTTGACTTGGGCATGAAACCATGGTCACATCCGAAGTCGTAACCGTTGGCGGTCTGAATGCCAAACGAGTGTGTAGCGTTTCTTCAACCGACAGTTTCGCAACGGCAGTTTTCTTTTCTTACCTCTTGTTTTCTCTAAGCTTCTTGATAGATCCATTCAAGCTGGACGTAATCATCAAATCACGTACCAGAAGTACTTTCACCCTACGCTGGTGACTAACAGCAGGATACGTTCAGTTTCTAACCAGTCCTGTATAATTGAGGACTATCGAGGCATGGCACATAACCATGGAGTACCTATCAGAACCATTAGGGTTCAGAAATTAAGTAGCGGCTGAGTTATCGATCAGGTAGTTAAAATACCGTCAGGTTTTCCCCTTCTTCCTTGAAGGACCCTTATTCACCGGACACAATCAAGTGTACCGTCGAGATTTAGCACTCATCGACATTAGTTAGCGATAGCTATACTCTGAATAAAGTTCCTCTCTTGGATAAAGCAACTTGGACATTTTCAGGATTAAGTTTTACTTCAACTATTAGCGTTCTTTTTAATGAACTCGAAAAGCGTGCACCGACAATTCCCCACGGTGAGCTCTGTATCGCACGCTTTCGTTGCATTGATCAGATCTACTTTCAGGTTTCCGCTGCCGTTGCTTAAATGTTAGCCTGGGTCTAACCAAATCTACTTCCAACCTTTCTGAAGATTTCAGAATATAATGTTTTCAATAAATGCAATCTCTGGTTCTGTTTCCATTTGGGACGAATATTCAAAACGGACGTGAGTAAACATTAGTGACAGGTTCTGACAAAAATCAGCAACCATCGAGTCACTAAAAGTGCCTCATCCAAAACTGTGGTAGGAAGTGGTGATTACCGACTCGAATGTGAGGGTGAACCCTCATTCGGAGTCGTGGCAAGTTGTGGAGACTGCCAGCTAAGTCGTGAAGCAAAAGCTTTATCTAAAGCTGGTACAGCGGAAGAAAAGTGCGAGCCTGAACTTGAGACTGGTGTTGCGTTCGGAGATTTAGGGGATTAGCAGAAAGTTTGATGTTAACGTGCAAAACGTTTTTGTCAATTTATTCTGCTTTAAGATGATCTATGCTAATCCTGTTGACGCGACCCTATCGATCAACCTTGAAGGTCTTATCGTGACGTGAAATTGCATAAAAGGGGCCTTCGTAAGGCTGTTATAAAGATTTACGTACCAATTCGACTCGTACGAGTACATGCGAGCAAGATAATAATTCGGGGGCAGAAACACCTGCTACTCTTGTATTTTTAGCGCCGGAGACAATGTCTGTATAAAGGTGGACAAACGTTGAACGTATATCGTTATGCCTATGTTGACACTACTCTATGACGTAAAGAATTCTCCAGCCAGTCGTATTGTCGTGCCAAAGAAAAGTTCAGCGGAGGAACATTGAATGTCTGCTTTTACGCAAGTTCTGCTTCCGAACAGAACTAGAGGTAGCGTTTCGTGGAATTAGAATTCTCGTGCGTCCTTAGGGCAGCCTTAAGTTGGCGGTGAAAACGCTCGACAAAACCATTGNCCCCGCAGAAGCGGTAATGAGAAGAAAAGATCGAACTCAAATTGTTGTCCTCTGTCGATGGTAACTGTAGAGTGAAAACCGCATAAAGCTACCCATCGTTCTACAAATTGTCGAGCCACTGTTTTGGCTGTGATGGAAGAGATGGGAATAGCTTCGGATCATCTTGTGAACCGGTCAACGAATGTAAGTATATGCGTATACCCCTGTGNACGGTGGTAAAGGTCCAGCAATGTCAATGTGCACATGATCAAATCGAGCGTCAGGATAGCGAATGCGCTTAAAGGTGATACTACCTGCCTGTGAATCTTAGCTCGTTGACACTGTAGACACTGTTTAGCTCACATACGAACATCTTTATTCATGGACGGCCAGATGTATCGTGCAGCTATTAAGCGCGGTTGAAATTTTTGACGTGCTGTGATTCGCTTATCGTGTCGATCGTAAAAGTAAAGTGCGATTGCCATGAATTGACACTTTGCTGTGTTTTAAAATTTATTGATCCCTTTTGATCCCACTCTATTTGATCCCTAACTGGAATCAGGTTGTTTAGTTGTTAGTAGATCATTCATTACATGCGACTGTAATTGATCTTGTTTAGTCAATTATTTTCCCAATTACCAGATTACTGAATTATCCATTTTTCGTCTTGCCCAGATACTCTTGGGCATGCTCAGCATATTGCCACTTTGACACAACTGTGGGGGTTTTACGAACATTCCACCAAGTTTCCTATATTGATTCATTTTTTCTAATCCCCAGTAACCTTCATTGCGTAACACCAAATTTTACGTGTAATAGGTTATCGCGTATAACTAACATCTATCTTAAGAGGCATCAACAAGTACAATCTACTTCCTTTCTCTCACTGTAACCGTTTTGTACTCCTCTTATCATCTACTTTAGTATTCTACTCCGTAAACTATTGATGAATAACAGTACAGCGTTTTAACACGTGTAGTGGTTCCAAAGAATGACCAAGATAACGAGTACACACGCAAAACTTCATTCTCACCGAGGATCTAGGCCGAAAAAATACGGCCAACACTGCTCCACCCTGAATTCGTGCTCGGTCGCTCTCACTGACCTGTTTGGGGAATCTAGAGAAAAAGAAAATATGGTTGAACACAAGTTAAATGAGATGGATCCTCAGTTATACTCTATTGGAATCCTACTTGCAAAACTATCACCGATCGCCTATATTGCTGAGCAATCTATGTGCTCCGATAGGCAAAATCTTCTAAAAGCCAGTGCATTCATCGACGCTATAGCAGCGGAAATGTTGAAAAGAGTAAAAAGTTCGAAAAATGCGATTGTTTTTAATATCTCTGACAGACAGCCCTTAGTAACTACCATGAGCACTTTACTTAATGCCTGCAATATGGCAATATTCCATGCTTTTGCACTCGGTTGCGCAAGAAAACACAACACAACCACTGCCCACTATTATTCCAATTTTCAGATGAAAAAGCGGCCACGGAATTTATTACGAAACAACGAATCATTGTGAAAAACGCCCCTTTTAGGACTGTTAAAATTGCCGCCGTCGAACTCCACTACAGAGAGAGATAGCCAGATCGGAGTTCA
>UZAN01049209.1:1834-22562 GCA_900618425.1 Echinostoma caproni | reverse complement strand
CATCATCATCATCATCATCATCATCATCATCATCATCATCATCATCGTCATCATCATTGTGCTCAGCAGTTTCACATTCATCGTCGTTGTTCGCATCCGAGCCATCCTCGTGAGCATCTTCGTGATTATCATCGGAATCATTTTTGAGTTTAAAATATATATATAGCATATTGAAATCATTGGTAAATATCTTTGTTGGCGCAACTAACGTGAACGGTAGTTGTGCTCGTGAGATATAAATTCTATTTCAGAACATAATTTCTGTGTATTCTTTGCATCAGTTAGCATTTTACTGCAATGTGGAATTAGTTGTGAACTCCTTAGTTCTTGTTTCTTTCACCAGTGGAACATAGCGAGCACATAACTACAGAACACATCTCCCTGTCAAAGATCTCATTCCTATCATTGGACTGCCCGAGATTAAAACATCACATTAATCTTTATGACGGTATTTTTCAAGCAGCGTTGCCTTAAATTGGCTGTCTGTTTTAGTTGACTTTTTCTTTTTCATACTATTTCTTGCGATTAAATAAGAATTCTAAGGGTTATTTTCTATTTGTTTGTTCAAATTGAAAAAAATCAGGTTTGTCCAATGCCAGTAAGTGAACAAATATTGCATTCACTTTTGGGTGTTAGTAAGTTGTGAGATAGTGGCAGTTGTACGTACAGGCACATGCGAAATGTCTCCTAGGTGCACTGGAAACCATGTCAAGATTAAGAAGAATTCAAATGTGGCTTCCGCCCGGCTACAATTGTAGTATGACAGGAAGAACATATGGGAAAATGTAGCTGACAGTCTTCCTGAAGCAATACAAAAATGCACTCTGGAAGTAGCACAGTAGTCGCAAATCGGATAGATCTAGAATTCAGCATCCCGCCCCGCGACGATGATGGTGAAATCGACAACAAGCGATTTACATCTGACTGGATTTCGTTTCAGTTGAACTGAGCGCTGTGCTTGAACCGAAGTCCGAGATTTGCACGTTAGCATGGAATCTTATTTGTTTTGTGTGTGTGTGTGTGTGTGTGTGTGTGTGTGTGTGTGTGTGTGTGTGTGTGAATATCACACAGCACACGTTGCTTGGTGCTCACCGATATTTGTTGGACCAAGTGAACAGGAAGCTAGTCCGGAACGGATGATGCTTGTCCAACTGAGTAGGTTCCCATTGCATTGATGGCACCATCCGACTTGCGAATCGTAGCACCGTGACCCCATTATCTTCACTTCTGAATATCCCATAGGAAGGAGGTCATTGTTTGGTTGCTACCATCTTCCAGGGAATGGTTTGTACGAAATTTTATTCAATTCAATTAGTTTAAATAATTGATAACTGAAAAGTATATAATTAGCATAATTAGCATGTTTTACACATGTCACCAGTTAGGTTGCCACGGCGAGCGATATTTGCCGAGGCAGTTAATGGGTGGAAGAAAACCAAGGGTAGTCAAACTAAGACCTGGCTTGAGGGTATGAACGCTGTTACCAGGTGACTGGGTCAAATAGGTCCCGNTGAGAACCCCGAGATGGTGGTCATTGATAGTTCGAGACACTGAGTGATATGGCTGGGTGTCGCAAACAATGGCGCTCGTGCATCCACCAATTATTCTCCTAACACCAATCTATATGAATTCATCTTTTATTCAAATGGGGCACCGAAAGAGAGCAGCCAAAACCGGCGCACGAAAGTGCATGGTTAATAGTTGTAAAAACTGAACTGAACTGACTTAGTAAACAGAATAGCACTCGGTGACTGCTGGTCACATGTGAATGTATTAGTCTGATTAGCTCAAACATAGGGTTGTTGATATTGACATGTTTTAAGAAATAGATAGTTTGGAGGATCACGCTATCAATGAACTTTGGTGTTTTACGTTAAGACAAAGTCATTGCCACAGAACCGCGAGTAACTAATCTCCGTACGGTGGATGCATTTTGCTTTTATCAGTAAATGTATGTCGGGAGCCGTTTTCAGCAGTATGTATTTGATCTGCTTCAATACTTGGCTGATTACTAATGAACCGATCTCCCTCAGAAACTCAAATATAGTGTTAGTAAAATGTACAAAAGTCCAATAGAATGGATGACATTTTAGTCATCGACTGATAGCGACGGAATTCAATGTGGAAGGCACTTGTTCCCGGATGAGGTCGACATAGATTGCGTTGGGTCGATAGAGCTCTTCTAATTGTCCACTAGTTAGAGGTGTCGAAACAAATTTTTGAATTTGAAAATGTTCATCGTGTCGATTGATTTTTGCTCTTCAGTGTGTCTTCGAACGCTTGACCTTGTTATTCAAAGGGACATTTTCAAAGGATTAACGATACCAAATGTGACGAGTATGATTTCTATTAGCTGATCAACATTTGCGCATTAGAATATAAACTACGTTCCGTAAATCACTTGCATTGGACACTGATGGTGGATGTTAACTGGCTAAACTTTCAAATAACCTTTGATCCCAGTTCAATAGTTTTACAATCAACCTCTGGCAAGGAGAATGGGAGCTGCAATCGTCTAGGCTTTGTCTGGGGACATTAAGAAATGTGACTGGTGGACAACGATTTTGATAATTGTTGTAGCACAATCCTGGACGATGTGATCGTTTATTTCAACCACTTAAATAACACAGTCCTCGATCAATATGTATTGGATAAAATTTTAGTAAAGACATTGTGATTTTTCAGGGCTTGATCCAAAAATAAGCATTGATTTGAGAACATTTATTTTGAATAGAGCTACCATCATGCAGCATCGGATGGAACTGAATGAACCAGTTGGGAGAGAAAACAGTGAAACGATTCTGAGGTCGTTCCATTGCCAATCAAATTAAATGCAGCACGAAACCATGTAGATGGATCGGATCTACAACGTGGTAAAGTAAGACTGCAAGTGGACTCGGTTGTAATTCACTGATCAGTGTAAATGGAGAAAATTTCGGGCAAGAACTGAGACCAATTCCCAGTCCGGTTCCGGTATGACATCAACAATGTCGGTTTGACTAGTGGAGTGTTTTGCGATTCTCCATAGTGGTGCTTTTAACGGAAAACATCCTGATTAAGATTATCGGATCGCGGATATTGTTTTGTCTCCGAGCGCTTTACAACAAAATCGGTCAAAGTCTGCCGACAATAAATTTATGACAAGCTTCGAAAGGAAGTAACTCGAACAAGTTGGGCACTCTCCATCCGAGTGAGTGCACGGATATGGAAAATGCAATTAGGAATTCGAGAAATCAAGGATGCGCTGAAATAGATCAAATGGTACTCCCAAATAAAGTAATTTGTGATAAATTAATTCATTGTTTCTATGTTCACAGAAGTCTAGGACTGCATTTTTGTGTATGCAGGGAATTGAGAGCAAGCGAAATCGAAAGGTTCATATCAATGNCCCCCCCCCCTCCCACACACACACACACACTTTCTTCTGATCTGAATTATATTTGACCAATTTTTCTTTCAGGAACTGGCTGTAAGTTCATAGATACACCACAGTGTTTGCTTGTGGTCACTGTGTGCAGTGATCAGAACACGTGTTTTGCAAGTTTTTGGAACTAATCAATCATTTGGGCATCGATGTTTTGAAACAGACATTTTTTACTTGTCTGTTTTAACTACTTGTAAGTAGTATAGCCCTCGTTGGTCCTAAACAAGAGAAAAGTGATCAAAATTCGCCACCCTCGACCAGGTCACTCGAGAAGAAAGTGTCAGACCCTGGAACAAACANATGCCCATAGTCGTACGTTGTAAATGGAGCAACCCAACTCGGAAGCTTCTGAACGTTTCGGAAGTGTGTGATTGGTCGGATAAACTGAATACTGTGAGCTACATGACAGCCTAAATGATGATCAGTTTAAATCAATACCAGTTGATCCGTACCACGACTCACGAATAACTGTGAGTTAAAGATTAATTTGGCCGCGTTTAAATCACTAACGTAACGGGTCCTCCGCTATTCACAGGTTCTAAAAGTTGGAACTGACTATCAAACTGTGTTGTAACCCTTTGAGCTCTGCATTATGAGGTGTGAATGAACATAAATTGCAATGAAAAGTTAAGTGGTGATGAGTACCGTTCAAAAAGGCTTTAGTTGAGTGAGATCCATAATGGTATTTATATTTGAACACTAGTTATTTCGTCCAAATCTGTAAACATTACAATTTTTCACTTTTTCGGAATAGAATGGGCTCAGATATCATCTCATCGTGGGTGATATTTGGACCCATGATGGGGAAAGAACGAAACTAATGATAAAGCGAAACATTTGCAATCCACCTGAGAATCTAAATGTGAAAGAAAGGGAGAAAAAATAGTCACAAAAAGCACGGAACAGTTTTTTCATCCTTGTTTGGTCTCATCAGTTGAGGAGATTCTCGTCAAATAGACACAAAACACCATTTTCTCACTGCCGACTAGACGCGTAAGAATGAGAAATTTAACCAATGGGATCTTTGTCGGCGGTCATGCCCCAAAATTTCGTTGCATAATGAAGAGAATTGATCAAGTTTGCACAAATAATGTTTTGCCGACTGAATGATCTCTGTGTTACTCTGGTGAAAACACTCAAGGCCCAAACAAAATTTTTTTTCCCGTGGAACCACTATCCCGATAGTTTTTCGAAACAATCACATTAATCGCAGCAGATAATGAATGCAATTTGAGAGCAGTTTCATTGTCCGGCACCTTCTACTTAATTATTGCCTTTGAACTGCATCATGAGATTCAAGACGACTGAAAAATCAGTTGGCAGCGTATTCAACGAGGATATCAGTTTTTTTTCGTTTTAATTCTGTTTTTCCTTATCCAAGTTTGAAACTGCACATTAAATGTCAATTGTGTGGAATTGTTCCGGATCTGTACAACCTTTGTCAATAGGTGAACATTTGTAAATGAATGGTAATCGAGCAATTATTACGCATATTATTATTGATAGTCTCGTGTTTCCAATTCGGGTTACAGTCAGCACAGGTGAGTTATCAGCTGTCCACACCCCTTATCTCCATTCCGCTCCGATGAGTTCTCTTCGAACAGATAACCGAATTTACGGGTGATTTGCAGTTACTGTCTCAGCACCTAATCTGTCTTGTGGATCTTAGTGCGTATCAGGATGAGTTGTACTTGTTTAAGGTGAATTGGCTGAACGTAGAACATTGGAAAATCCAATTTCATTCACCATGCTTCACTCCAAATAGGAAGAAACTAAATAGCACACCCCAGAGTTATGCATTTATGCATATATATTTTTATTTAAAAAAAATATGAAATTAATATAATAAATATATGTATATATATACGAATATATGATATTTATAATAAATATTTGCAGTAATTAGTATGTGTTTCGACAATGTAATGACAAACAAACGCTACTAAGCAACAACAAAAACAGTCGTGACTTAAGAGTCTTTACAATGAACATAGAGCTATTATTCCCATAATGAACGGCTTTCCAGAATGGAACCAATAAGAAGCTTCCCAAAAGGACTCATATGACATCTGTGGCTAAGGTTTATCGAACATGAAGAAAAGAAACGGATAGATCAACCATTAGGGACATAGAATTGCATATGATTCAGAAACTGCACAATACGGGCGAAGTGTAAATTAGATCATAGTACGGGAAATTATCGATTGTTGAAATGAAAAATAACTAATTTAGTGTATTGTGGACACATTGTACCGCGATTAATTCTATCCAGCAAACGTGATAATCATTTGAGTTACCCATTGTCTATTGGGTTTGTGGAAGACAAAACCCGGATTGAGACAAGAATATTCAGCAGGATGACTCATGATTTTGAACCCCATTTCATTTTTTGGCAGCGATGAGAACCAGACTTTTGCAAAAATCACAAGATCTGGCCATGCGGGCCCAACGATTGGCGTTTGAAGCCCAAACGAGGTTCGGTGGTGGAGTGCAGATACCGAATATGGGTAAGTTTTTGCCCACTGCTCATTGGGTTTTTTTTATTACATACCTAAGTGTGTTGAACAACAGACGAGGCGAACCCCATAGTCACCAGGATTTGCGAACCACTTAAGACTTCGACAGGTCACGCGTGGTATTGAACCGGGTGATAGCAGAGCTGCCTACCATCATCTGAAATGGATTGATTAGCCATTATGATTGATCGAATGAGTGAATAATTAAGCGATTGATCAGTATACGGTTGGACGGACGGACGGACGGACAGACAGCAGACAGACAGACAGACAGACAGACAGACATGAAAAAAACACCAGTACAGTAATAATATAAATGGTAATAAACTCCTCAATGTGATACTGTGAATTTCGGTAGGGAATAGTCCAGTGCGTACACTGGGAGTCACAGAGGCTAAACCGGAATGAGTGAAGTAATATTCGAAAAACATATGCTATATATTTTCGTTGAGAGAAGGGACAAGCATATGGAAGTAGTTATTGTCATTTTAAGAGCGGTAGCAAATTACGTTGTTTTGACAGGCATTATGTGCAATTGATTTTGTGTTTAAATCATTAATCAAATTCGAAATGTTCAATATTTTTCATGATGAGCTAAATGAGTATTAATCGTACCAAGAATGCAACCCCAATCGGGTTTGCGGCCACTACATAAAATATTAAGACACCGGAGGATCTGAGATTCGCCTTTTATGTTTGCTTGAAGTGCATTGCAGATCGGTCAAAATTGCTGCATTGTTGTGCAGGATTCTCACACTTTTTGCGAAAGTTACTATCCACTCCCTGTGGATAGGTGCAAATACGCGAAGTAGCGACCTTGTATTTGTTTTGTCATTTGTAAATATTTATCGGCTTTATTTACTCTTTTCACACTCACATAAACCTTTTCTGTTATCTTAGGTACCATTCAAACAGACATACACACTTCATGTACTGTTGAACACTTTCTATACTATTTAGACTTTGTGATTTAAACGGCACATACAATTTTATATTTGGGCCCTCACCAGTGGAGTATGATGCAGATCGTGAATCATAAATCTGAGCAAATAGAGGGGGTTATGAACACGGATGGAAACTGCCTCCGCTGTGGTTAGGATGAAAAACCGCACGTGTCTAGACCGTTCTGTTTAAACTCCATACAAAACGGGACGGCCTGGACAATTGCGGTTTCACATTCTAGCCACAGCGGAGTCAGTTTCCATCCGTATCCATAACCCCTCTCTGTGTGCTCAGAAACAGTTCGTGCAAGCACTCAGGCTCTCATGGCCGGATTGCCGACAAGTGACCTGTCATGAAACCTCGGAGCAAGTGATAATTGGGGACCAATTATAAATCGGTTTATTGATGACAGCGATGAAGGTGTCGATCGCGAAATGAAGAACCGTTTTATATCACTTAATCAGGCGCTTTATCACGTGATGATCTGTCTTCACTCTGGACCTTTTAAAGCACCGATGGAACTGGTTTCCAAGGCCTGAGAATCGTGACAAATTTTTCAATTTGCAATCTAAAAATGCCCTATAAACCAGTTTCGAAGAAAACATTTGAACAGTTATCTCTGTCAATCATTCCCTTTCCTTCATCAGTAACGTGTTTCCAATTATTTATACCATGGTGTTTCCATGTACGAATAGCTCTAGCAGCTTGTTTCATAGAAATTTGTGTATTTTGACTAATTTACCAGAAACACAACGCACCGAAACTGAATTATCCCACCGACAGAGCCCTAACCTTAGTGCACAATTAAAGTGGATATAAAAATAAGCTCATACAATGCTGTGCTAGGATTTCTCATATTTCCTGCACAATCATTCCACCCTAACCTCTTTTTTTTGTTTCCTCTCTTTATCGGGGGACAGCTACGACAGCGGGATCTGTTTTACTATCATCACCGATTCAGCCAGTCATCTCACCCATGATGGTTCCAGAATCCACAGTGGTTACTATGCCTCAGCAACCCGTATTGGTCTCATCTCCGGCTGGAACCGCACCCATTGCAATATCCTCATCAATTCCCGTCAGTATGGCAGGTTCAGGTGAATATCAAGTGGATTTGTTTCAATACCGACGCATCACACACATTGACACAATGCAAACACTTGATAACAGACCGGTTAATCACAAACGGTCTAATTGTGAAACAGAATTCCAACGTGTTCACACACCGATTGTAGTGCCCAACACAAGAAAGACGTTCTATTTTGTTGTCATGGCGAATTCAGTTTTCTGCGAACAATTCAAACAGATAATCACTAGGCAGATTTCAAAATATTTCACTGTGTACAGGACTCTCGTAAACACCATTACTTTATATTCATGAGAGATACTGTGACTAAGCTGATTTGACGCAATCAAACTGGAAGCATTTAATCATACCAGATTCAACCTACCCCGGCTAGTCGTCTCATTGAACATACACTTAGGCTTCGTATCAGTGTTTGACCGTTATTTAGAGATTTAGTGACAGGGACACCATAAAGCCTATTTGAAGTTGGACTAGGAGCGAATAAAGGAGCCCACAGTCAACCACAATGGCAGTTTCTTTTAAGAGACAGACCAAAAACTGTGAACACACTGTGAAGCATGGCCACATTTTTGTCTAACAGATATTATTACCGACTGCAGAAGAGAATTAGAAGGACGGTAAATAGGCATGGAAGAAGTAAATATCACCGAATTTCCTCGTACATATGAACCGAGGGGAATCACTCGACAACAATACTAAACACTATAAGTGGTGATAGTTGACCGTCAATGATCAAATCCGACTTTTAACTGGCAAACCATGTAAAACTAACGGTAAGAAATTCGGATTCTTAGAGACCGGGATGAACGATATGGTTTATTGGGCTTGCGTTTAAACTAAAGGACATATATTTGGTGCAGTCCACAAAATGCTTGCTTTGTTAACTACACTATCATCTCCATGTTGGATAATCAGATAGTGATGAATTTCTGGATTCAAATTTATAGCCCTCCCCGTTGTTCTTTCTTTAGTTTATTGCTCAGATGTTGCAATAGTCTTGTTCTGCATTGTTCTAATTATAAAGTCCGAAATGCATTCAATTGCAATGACATCCGATGAGAAGGATGGTTAGTGGAAAAAAACGATTTCTAGCTGCAGTTTGTAATATCCAGCGTAAACCGAAATCGAAATGGCCTGACATTATCGCGGTCTCTTTTCTCATATTGAACGTCTGATTGAGCCGATAAGTTTTCAAACCCACGTAATAACTGACCTTGATATGGCATCTAAACAGGACAGTAAATAAAATCCTTGTGATCACCATGTTTTGTATATCTGAAAGCATCTTATTTTATTATTGATCTTTCTTATCCTAATACTACACGTTTGTAGTCTCTGACGATCTCAAATAATCATATTATTATATTCACAGATGCAGAAAGGTTCCTTGAGAACTATCACTTTGTATTCTCAGATTTCAAAATTTTCTGTCCGTCAAAATCGAGTGGCGTCAATCAGACAAAGGCAAATCAATTAGGATTTCAGTAGTGTAAGATGAACTGTTGTCTTTCCCAGTCACATATTCTGGAACCTATTTGGAATTAGTACAGATAGATAATCTGACGGACAGTGAAATTCACACACACACACACACACACACACACACATCCGACAGAGCGAGCGAGAGAATTTCTTGTCGAGTGGCTGGACGGTTGTACGACGGGTATTGCGTAATACAGACTAAATTCTTTGTTGGGCATTGACTCATGTACCTGCATCGCTGACTGGAAAGCTGTGTACAGTCAACCAACCGCATTTTGACTCCAGTAACAGATCAAATCAAGTCAAGTCAGGTTGCGCGTTGAATCTAAAAGATGAATTCATGCTTTTTATGAGATGAGATCAATCATTCTTTGATCTCTGCAAATCCATTCGGTTCTTCTGGTCAGACCCCTGTTTATGCCTTATTTCAATTCCGAATGACTTTATGACCGTGTTTTTCTTCTCCTCTCGTCACCAGTCACACCAATGCAAACCGTAGTCACTCAACCAGCAATGGCTGCCCAACAGGCCGCGATTGGTATGCCAGTAATAACAGGTACGTCCAATGGCACAATCTGACAGAGTCTACTACTAAACTAAGTGAAACTATTCGTTTTGTCCGTACTAAAGTTGCAATCTATTTCTCCTTCTTATTATGCAATGGAAATTTCTGTGATGACCTAGATAGAGCATAGGATAGCTGTTTCGTTCTGTTTGCGTCTCGTTAACAGTGTACATCTTTCTGTCCCTACGGAGACACGAATTGTGAACCTTCGGGTTTGGAGTCGCAACCGTAACCCTTGAGCTACATGGATAACGACCGACAACTTGTAGGAATGGCTCAATTTATTCAGCGTATCAAGTTTGGTTTGACGTGTTTTCGACTGATCGTAGGAACATTGCGATGGCCTTGAATGTGGGATCCTCTCAATGAGACATCATTAGTTCCCCAGTTGATTGCATCTATATACGATGAGAATCTCGGTAATGACCTATAAGGAGCACTGGACAACTGAATCGTCTTAACCAGGACACGATTCCGCACTAATAACTGGTCCCAAAGTCAGGTGTCGTCTTCATCAGAGCTCGTCAGTGTCCACCGATCCATCATGGTATTTCCCCCGACTTTCTCGCTGGAAAGTTGTATGAATATGTTTTCATTGTTGTCATTTGTTCTACATAGTTTAAACACGAATTCGTATCTTCATGAATTTTAGCCAATATTTGATTGTTTCCCATTCATCAACTAATGAGGTGGTCCAGTGATTCAGACGAGACTCTCTGCAAACCGTCACTCCTGTGGGCGAACATTTGTAAACTGTTGATTACTTTGTTTAACATAGAACTTCAGTTTCACATTACGTTACAATATCTTGTCTGAAATAAAAGGCCTGTTGAACAAATAACGCTGAATGGACAGTATCGAATAAACTGTTTCGCTTCATTTGCTTGGATGTTTTGAGGACATACAGAGCTAGCAAATTTTCACTGGGGACCTATCAGATGATGACTACTCGGACTAGCCTTGACTCAGCAATGTCAATGAGGAAAGGATAACAGAGAGAGAGAGAGATAAGAAAACGCTGTCCACTCGTCTCACTATTCAAAAATTACGTCGTGGCGAACGCGAGCTGGAAGATTTTGTTTGCTACACTTAAAGCATCATCTTACACAGTCAGTAGACAACTGTCTGTGTACGCAAGAACAAAGATGAGTTGCCTTTGGGGACCAAGCTCGACGGCCGTGCATCATTTTGAATGCAACTGCAGTGTCTTCTCACGTCAGCTGTTACCGGTACCGACCACACTGGCTTCAAAAAAGCGTACACTGAAGGTCAATTACTGTCTGTTCATCAGACTCAAAGGAATTGGCTGAAACGAAGAATTTCTCATGTATTCTATACAGAGTGCCATGCTTCGATAGTAAAGCCATAATGGCTAAACCTGCCACACCACAGATGTCCGTCACGTCCACGTGCCCAGCCATGACCCAATCGTTTGAATTGAAACATCTTTTTAGTTTCTTCACCACCCTCACAACGAGGACTGCTGTACCCATTTCGAGTCCGGGTATCGAAATGGCTTTGAATGGTGCAACTCTAAACTTTGCAAATAGTAGAATTACCGCTCCACACAGTCGTTTGTTTGACCAGTCAAACAGGTGGGGATCCCAACTAGATGTTGCTTTTCCGCAGATTTATGGCAGATAACTTTGATTGTGTGGACTGAAAAATGAATTCATTGACTAAACTGTTTCTCTGAAGTGTTTATTCAAAATATTGGTCTGCCCTATAATTTCTTTGTACTTATATGCGTACACAATGCAACGTCATCTGGCCTATATGGAAGCACGCACAGAGGGCCAGTATTATATGGTCATCGGAATATTCACTGTTCACCCTTTTTTCCTCTTAGCGATCTCTACCAAATTGCATATTTGTGTGTGTGTTTAACATAAAACTCACCACTGGTTTGGCGACCAAGCAGTTATCTTGATATCTGATTTGTTTCAATAGTTTAGACCAATGACATGTAAGTACATCAAGTATTATTTGAAATATACCACATGATAAACGTGAGAACTCAAAGCGTCTGGTGAGTATGTCCAAAACAAAGCTTGTTCACAGTTTCCATTGAAAATGTGGAATCTGGAAAGGATTTGTTCAAAACACTCACCCAGTCCGTTTTCTTTTTTATTGAATGCTTTTCGTGATTGTGTCTATCTCTTCCTTGTGCCGAAATATAATGCAAGCCTATTCCGTTATCACATACAAACTGAGCTTGAATAGGACAACTGTGTTGAGCGCAAGCACACCAAGTCCCCGAATAACTTCGTTCGGATTGATTAAAATTGATCGAGCAGAAATGTGCTTGCACGGATGTACTATTGCACGTGCATGTCCCTCCCACTCTCCTCTCGGTTTTTTCATACCCGATCACTTCATTTGCCTCATAGTCTGCAATATTCTTTGGTGATCCCGTTTCTCGGTCTCTGCTCGTCATGCCAGTCTCCTCTCTTTCATCTTTTCATCACCTTCTCAAGCTAGACAAATTTATGTCCGATTTCGACCAAATCAATACATTTTACGCACAAATATATTTAAATCCGGTAACTTATGATCGATATTGAGCGCAGATCACCTTACGGACCAAACCCGATTTAAACCAAAATCAGAATGCACAAATTGGTCATATTAAGATCTGATCTGGAAAGCCTCCATTTATCACCGGCGAAATTTGATGAAAACGCGAACTAGAGACGAGTCTCAGATTCTTTTAGCTCAGCCTGACGGACGGCTTTCAAAGTTATTTTAACACTCAAATCACTACGTCCAACGCAACCGCCGCTCCTCGCTATTCCTCTGTTGCTTCCCGTCGTCATTTATTTTACGAAATCCAATCATTTTCATGTGGTTTATAAACTACTGAGAATAGTCCGTTTTTTTTTCGTTAAATTCTTCATACTATTTACTTTATTGCGCTACTCATGCCAGAAAAATAACTAATATTGATCACGCGACTTGTTTTTCACAAAGTATGTCAAGTAACTATGACAACCGTTGCATAGATGCCGCGTTCATGTGATTAAAGATTCCCTGAATGATGCACTTGATTGGTCAATATACATTTGACTCGAAACCGACTGTATCAAGCGATGCCCCGGATCCGAAACATATTACTCAGCAGGAGATTCAGCTACGGCTTATTTGCACCTTAATCGTGAAAATCTGCGTCAAATTGCGAAGCTTGTTCACAACTTACAATTCACCCCCATCTCCCGCCCCCCGAGTCACGGGTTTATGCATCTGGTGAGGAAAGTCGATCATTTTTTGACTCTTTGCCAGTTGTGTAAATAGTCAGGTATTGCAGTATTAACATTGTATGTATGACGGGTACAAGTAGACCGAATACTCTTTATTAACATACACACTTGGCACTGGGGACCTTTGAAAGTTTACATTTGGTGATTTGCTCGGGATAACGAAGTCTAGTGAGAATCATGATCATTTATAATCTCGAATTCACCCGTTATTCGTTCGCGTTTCATCTCGAACCTGAATATTCTTAGTCTGAATGTGCTTCGTCCTTATGCTGAAATTTCCATTTTTGGTCTACAATCGGTCATTTTTGATTCTCAATTTCTCTACGTCAACACAGCAAAACACATGAAAAACTGTTTCCACTACGGAACTTCATCACTCGCTCCGAGTGAGGCGTTTTCAGCAGAGTGCCGTGCATTAATTTTCTAATAAAATGATAACACGTAACACGTTTGTTCTTTGCTGATGCTTTTTAAATGAAGAAAGCTCAACTTTATTAAAAACAGTTGTTCTCTGATCACATTTGGGTGTAATTGGATTGGTATTTTGGTTTGATTAACGCCAACTTGGATTCGGACTGGACCGGACAGTTTACGCAATTTGCAGTTCCACTCGGTATGGTGGTGCATGTTCTTACATTCCCCGGTCACCAGTGTCCTACAATCGCTCTACTGTTTTGTTGATCGATTCTTGATGATACGAAGGTACTGCTGTGTAACTGGGATACTAATCTGGTTTGCTTTAGATGCTAACAGCACTGTCTGATCTGTTACAGGTGAAATCAGAAAGTCTTAGTGTTCATCAACAAATATCGTGGAGAATACGCTGACATGTAAAAGTCTGTTTTCAGGGCAAGACAGGATCCAAAGGTGAAGGGAGTTCAGAAAGAGTAGAGAAAAGAAAAGAGAACGGTAGGGAATAAAAAACAAATTAAAAGAGAATTAAAATAAAGATATATGCAAGGAAAGATAGGGGTGGATGAGGAGGATAGAATGTATGTAGTACTAAATCCGCCACCGAGCATTGACCCAGGTGGTGTTGTTGTTGGGCGTGATCACCGGCGCGCGTTTAATCCTATGGTTCGAGCGTTCGAACCCTGCCATCGCCACCAACCAACTTTGGTGGCAGGCAGGCAGCTTTGCTGTCGTTCGATTCAATACCGGACCCTAACTACAGGGGCCATTTGTGGTTGGCTAATCTAAGACCCATGACAGGGCTTAGGTTACCGGTATGCATCACTGAACAGCAGATCTTCTCGTCCCTAGGATCCACCACGTCTGTTGTTCATCACATAAATGTGTGTAATAAAGTAAATAAAACACAATAAGATTAGTAAAAAGGAACTATTTCCTACAGCCTAGCCTTAAACTGATTTACCGTACCTGCAGTGACCATCACATTAAGCAGACTATTCTAGGAGTTGACCACTCTTAATCTCTCGAGGATTTACCAATTACTTAGTAGGGCTGAGATCTCACCGAAGGACCAATGTTGTCCACTTGACTGCGGAAAAGCCTCTTGTAACTGAAAAACTTATATCAGTCAGTTTGGTAAATAAATTGTATCAATGCAACTGCTGGACGAGTGTTTCGTCAGTGCTGAGACTAATCAGCAGTGTGTACTATTTTGCTGTGCTGTATTTGAACTCGAACCTTTCGGACCTTTCGGATAGGAGCCGAAAATTTTATCTGAGACGGAGATTAACATTTAAGATCACGGTCGGTTTTTGTGCCTGCAACAATCAGAACAAACACGTGTGGTAAACGTCAAATTGTCATCCACAGATTTGTCGTCACAGGTGCACTGGAAAAAGTAGAACCCCTTTAGTATTCGGTTGAAAAACAATGGCGTGCTGAAAACATCAAAGGTGCATTTGATTTCAAAAGCATATATGCCTATTTCTGATCGATCAAAATCCTTGAAAAGCAACAAATTTTGTGAAATTTATGGAGTTGAACTGCGCCATGGAGGGCCCAACACTAAAGATGCATTTGACAGGACGTATTTTGGGTGGAAAGGTTCGGGCAGCGAAGGTCGATAATACATTCACACATTGAAAACCGTCAGTGAATAGAGTATTCAAGGGAGTTAAAAAATTTTACAAAGCATGTCAATATTACATTGTGAAGCAGCCTCGTCGGGATTCTGCTGCCAGAATAAAAGATTTTCTTTGCTGATATGGCAAACTGATTCAACTGATGGGAATGAATTGATTTTCTGGTACTGGAAATAAAAAAAACGTGACAAGATATGCTTACTTAAAGGCGAATTCCTATACATGGCACATACATTAGGTGTGGAGAGGATCAGCTACCGATCGTGATAACAAACATTACAAACTGCTCCCAAACCACTAAGGATTAAAACATCGTTAATACATGCATATGATTGTCAGTCTAATCAGAATCCAAGCGGGAACATAACAGACGAAGCATGTTGGTCATTATGATGACGAACTATGCACGTGGAAAGTAGGTCAACGAACAAGCTAGTGGCAACCGTGAAACTGGCCAAGTAGCGCTGATCCAAAAGACAGATTTATCCATCCAAGTTTCTACTTATTTCTCACTGTGCAAGTATTCGTTATTTATTAATTTGTTCATGCATTTGCACGTTTTTCCCGGACAATACCAAAGTGACGTTAGTTTCACTCAGCGACGTGTTAAAATCAACCGACAGGTGTTGACCAAACTCGTACAACATCCAGATTTTCATCACATTTGTTCTTTTCACTGCTTCGTTTTTCCAGGCTCATTCACAGGGTTGAATAGGACGTTGCCCCACATCAGACACAACATATCTAATATGATAACCACTTATGTCTTTGTTTCTATTGGCCACATATCATTAAAGTGCACGATTTCGCGATGCCACGCAAAGCTTTCTTCAAACTCTTGAAAAATTTCTTAAGTGGAACAGGAGGCAGTGAAATAGGATATTAAAAAACATGGAATAAACAATTTGGACGTTCCTGTTCTATCTCAACGAAAAACAGGTTTAGAAAGTGAATTGCTCTTAATAATGCAAGTAAGACTATTAAACTGACCAGCTTTTCCAGTACATTCCTACCAAAACACACAGTGACAAGCAAGTTCGATTTCAGTGGTGATTCGCATTCATGCTAATATATCACGATATATACATAAATATTTCGATTTGAGTATAGACTTGAGAAAAAGATTCACTGCTAGATTAACAGGATTAATTCCATCGTGAGACCGGAAGAGAGATTCATAAGGATCACGTGAGTCGCAATTCACTCACTGTTGCTTGTGAGAAGTGGGGTGACATAGATGCCATTGATTTGAACTAACCATTCCTCAGATTCCATTTTAACGTACGATCCTCAGTTCATTCAGTCACTGATTGAACGAACTGAAGAATGTACGTGAAGTTGATTCATTCATTCGTTCAAGATTACATGGGATTTGGTGTGTGTGATTTATAGCTGCAAAGAATTTACAGAAACCTTTAAGATTCCCCAAGGTGCACAATGTAAACAGTGATTTAAGGAGGGGTGGGTGGGNGGGTGAAACTGGTAAATTAATTTCCCATTGTACAGCTGTCTATTGGTTGTTTGGTGGCCCTTCTACTTCACTGCGGATAACTAAAAGCTTATTTGAACACTGGGAAGTGTTTCTTTGACAAACCCTCGTTTATGAACCATTCTTTAGTTCAACATGCCAACTGCGAACTGGTTTCGCCTCACCGACTCCAACAACTCGCTTGTAAAAGTAGTTATTGGACACAATCTACTAAGTTTTTAAGATTGTTAATAAAGCTACCTGGAGGTTATGAGTCCGAACTCCGTTACCATCGTCCATCTTCCCACTTTCTGTATTTCCCCAGGCAACCCATATATGTTCACAGCTCTCTTCCTGAACGTATCTTGTACGTTTCCATAGTCAATAAACAGAAGTGGAAAGTAAAATCATATGAATTAATGAGCATTATTCATTTACTAAAATTAGACTGAAATAACAGCAATTCGTTGAGGACTTAGATTTTATCAGAAGTTCATAACTCATAACAGGAAGAATTTCGCTAATATTAACTTACCTGATTTGCTTGCTGGTGGTACTGAAATAATGAACCGTATCATTAAGGGAATGGATGTTTGCCTTAGGTGATTGGGATAAGCCTCGTAACTACAACCACTGGCTGTTAGGTTCAAGCAGTTGCGGGGTCAGAAAACATAATGAAAACTTGGAAAAATACAAAAAACTTGGGACACATAGGTTAGGACTATGAAATTTGAGTTACACTGCAAATGTAAAAGCTCGCGAAATGAAACCACCAATGTCTCAAAAAAAAACTCGCCAGTACTACAAAACCATTATTATCAGGATCTCTCAGATAAACTCTAAACAGCTCTACAGTTTTACACTCAGATCAGGTCTTAAGTTGGAAAGGAGATAGGCAAAGAAACCTGCTGTCTTCTAAAATGTGAATAGCAAACGCCCTCCTACCCTACTTCTTAAGCGTTCCTAAACCCGACAGTAATCATTTCTAAGGTATCAGTCACTACATGTATGACATTTCCTAATTCCGCATGACCTCAGAATATCTGTTTGGACGTATCAGTAACCTTAGACCCAAAACAACTCTTGAAACCAACTATGTCCACCGGGCTATCGTCAAAAAATTAGGCCCTCTTCAGTGCTCAGAAGTAGTATCTCTCTCTCTTTGTAATTCCTCGTTCATAGAAACCGCCCAAACTGGCTAATAGAAAGCAACTATCATTCCCGTCTTCAAATGTAGAGACAAATCCATGTTATCAAGCTATTTACTAATCAATCAAAACGGTACGATATGATACTCTTTTTCCTATACAAACCGGGTTTGTTGTGTACTGCGACTTCTTGAACGACAGATACTGTCCTTTAAACGTCCTCACTTTCCCAGAAGTTACAATCTACCGATCAAACAAATACTCCTACTTAAAGGTCTGTTGTTCATCATTCCAAAAGTTGTTTAACTCAACACATTACCCTCTATTACAAATCAAGCTAAATTCATTGAGACCTTCCGGTGCGATGTGCAAATAAATTCAATGACTCTTCTCGTGTTACAGGTTCAAGTTCAATGTCCGTGAAGCTCACTCTGATTCCATACCAGTAGAATTGTCCTAAACGGATGCATACTGGTGTCACTGTGACTCTCAATCTATGTCCACAAAAATCCCATCACAGATTATAAAAATCCGTGTGTTTTAAACGCGGACGTAAAAATTATAGAAAGCTGCAATAATCCGGTCATCGTCGAATTTTAAATGTTTAAAAATGCGATTCGTCCTCAAAATAGATGCTCTAAAATCAATCGCTAAAACACTGTTTATAGCCCACGGCTGCACAACAACAACTTTATTCTGGTTCCACGTAGGAATCCATCTCATCGAAGATTCCAATCGATCTAGGTTTCAAATTCACCGACTTAATACCTTCAGGCCGCATTAAATCTTATTACAGCACCAACCCACTCTGAGATGCCGCCCGTATGAATCCAGCATCAATAGACGGAAATACAAAGTTCTTTGTCCACTTGCAAGGAGAATACATCCCACTAAAGTGTATACCGTATCGAGATATGGGTGCACTTCTTGGACACAGACACTGCGAGATTGAAAGCAGTTAAAACCGTGATCACAATGATTCCTTGGGGACTGAAGGAACTGCGCACCCGGTGCGTGTTCCTACTCCACAGCTTACTGTTTCTCAAGCTGCGCAGGCTACACAAGTTAGCGATATTTGACAACAATCCTTTAAGCTGTATATTTCATCCAGAAGAGGAAACAGGTTTTTGTCCAAAGGATTACACCACAAATGAAACCAAAAGCGGAGGTTTTGGTTTATAGTACGAAACCTTCATTATCAGAGTGGTTGCGGCCCAAAACCGGGTACTCGGAAATGTGGTAGTATATCTATCCACATGTTTAATCGGGAAACTGGATATTGCTTAGGGCTCCATCTTTGAGGTTTTTGCACGGAAGGGACTGCACCCCTGAGAGTTAAACAAAAACGGAGATTTTCTTTTCAGTTCCAAATGATTAAAATACAAAAGACAAACGGTAATCAACTCAACTAGCTGGAAAGTCGATCCCCGATGTTAGATTTGGTTAGACTTTCAATCTTTATATCACATTTTCACTGTTTACTGTTAATGCAGTTTTTATCTTCCTCTTGCAGCCATTGTACTTAACAGTGTTAGAAGATCAAAGCCTCGTTTTCGGTTATGGGTTTTTCTTTCGTTCATCATTCAATCATTGCAGTTTTGTCGCAATTTATTCTTCTAACAACAAAGGTTCGCTTATTTTGCCCGGAACGATTTGATGCTGCTCCCAATGTTTGATCCGCTTCCAAACAATGGATCAGGTGACACTGGCGAATTTCTGCCCCCAACTGCTGTTCCACAGTGAATTCCACTCTATCAAATTTAACGGATGCATCTCAAGTTGATTTGGGTTTTGTCATATACATATATATATATATGTAATAAGTAGTATGTGAATGACTGGACAAGATCGCCCCGGAAGCACACGACTAGTTTCGCGGTTCTTGCCGCTCTTCAGGCATACGTATCCGGTAACCTTTTGCCAGTTTATTGATATACTTGTACCCAGGAAGTGTATATATATATATATATATGTAATAATGGCCCATTGTGATGCACTAAGTATCTTCTTTATGATCAAAATTGGGGCTCTTTATATTTATCACCTGTATTACTGCCTTAGGTTTTGACAATAATTTATATCTTGTCTACTTCGATCTACGTACTTTCTAGGCTGCATGAGTGTCAATTAAACGGGCCTGACCTTAGTTGTGAACAATAAAAAAACCTCTACATCAAAATCGCAAACTTTATCAAGTGTGAAAACGCACCATATTCTTATGGGAATGACTCAACGGTTATCCCAAATAATTTCCATGACCCCTTACAATCTCGGTTTTTTGTCATTAGGCATTATTTTATCCAATATAATTCATGATAGCAACTCTATTGAATAATCAAATGAAATTCTTTTACCACCCGGAGAAACTGCATCAAATAAGGTTTCATAATAATAATCTATGTTTGTTAACTAACTCACTGAATTCGAGAAATACCATTTTAAAAAAGTCAACCTTAAAATCAAGGTCATTTTTGTGCACAACTTTGAATGTATGTAATGTTGTCACCCTAATGAAGCAAGTAGCGCTCAAAACCAAATGTTCTCCTAATCTCAGTGAAGAGGTTAGAAATCGAATTGCAAGTGTACACAAGCTGGAATTTTTCTTATCAAATATTGCCCAATACTTTAACGTATATACGAATCAGGAAAGTCGCGGCTATAAAGACTTACCAAGGATTGTTTATTATTATTTGGAAAAAATTACTTTATTATAAATGCTGCTGCCTACAGGATCCACAAGTGTTTCATAGAGACCCGTTGCTTCAGTTTCGACTGCACCTATATA
>UZAN01049207.1:7311-22564 GCA_900618425.1 Echinostoma caproni | reverse complement strand
ATAAGAAATGCGAGAGAATACCTTAGGTCTAACAAGAAGAATACTATGGGCACTGGTAGAAACCGCGGCCATTAGTTTGAGAGAGAATAATTTTGGATGGTTTGTGATCACTCTGTCCAGCACAGAACTGCCTCTGGTGGGAGAATAAGAAAGGTCAGATAAACCAAACAGAAGCAAGGGAGAAATGCTTGCATGATTGAAATCACCAACAAGTAGGTGCAGATTTTCATCTAATAATGGAACTAGAAATGGAATGTAGGAATCAAAGAAAGCAGAAATGTCGGTCCGAGTACACGAGGGAGATATATACACATTGGTGATGATTGTACTTTTGTGACGAGAAAATTTAGGGTGACAGACAAACAGTCAATGCAGTTTTCAGAGTAGTTAAATATAACTTCTGACTTGCCACACCAGGAAACATTGATGTAAGTAGCCACACCGCCTCCGGTTTTTCCTACTTCGCTGTCTATCCTGCCGGTAGCAATCAAACCCTTCTATTCGCACGAGAACGTCTTCGATGTTTTGGTTTAGCCATACTTCTTGCACACAGACAACACATCTGTTGGAATTAATGCATGTGTTCAGAATAGATATAAAAAACGGGGGGTGGTTTTAACATTTTGTGTCTACGCATTATATTGAAAATGCATTGGTAAGTAAGTCAGTATATCCAATAACATTCATGGACAGCGAGCGTTCCAGGGAGATAGAGAAACTGAGAGCATTTCTCAGCAGCCCGCGCCGCGAACACACCGGGTCACTGCTTGTGCTGGCAAATGGATTTTGAAGAACGGCCAGCACAAATTCATGTGGCAATTCGGTCAGATCAACTACACGTCTTTAAACATCAGCAACATCGGACTAAGCAAAATCAGTACGATGGTCAATGGTGGTCAATAAGGATCGGATTGGTTAGAGGAAAGAGATGTGGAACATACTCATTGATGAGGCAACGGTGGCAGATCTATCTTGAGAGAAGGTTAATAATCTAAACAAACACATTTCTGGATTGCCTATGTTCGTTGAACTGACTAACTCTTTGGTGGATAGCCTAAATCTTTTCTCAGCAAGTGTAAGTTACAACTGTGTTACAAACATTGCATACAATGCGCAAAAACAGGACACCTTCTTGCACGGATGAGCATGACCCGCTAAATCTAAGGAGACATGCGTATGATGTACCGAATATTGCTGGTAGTCATGTATACGTTGGGGCTCCGTGACGGGGTTTCCCAATTTCTTTTCCATTTGCTCAATTTGGTAGCACAAATACCGATATATACAGGTCTAATCGAAACTGAAGCAACGGGTCCCTGTAAAACACTTGTCGGTTCGTATAAGCAAAACCACTTATGCCGAAGTAAATTTTTTTCCAAATAATAATAAACAAGCCTTGGTGAGTCTTTATAGCATTGATTTTCCTGATTCGTTTTTACTCAGCAGATGGAATGTTTCAGAATGTAGTAGATACTCCCATTTCGTCATCAGTGGTTGACCTAGACCATGAAGAGTTAAGAAGTAACTAAAGACAATGGAACAGTTTTTATTTAAAACAAATTCACAATGATAATAATTAAGGTGTAAAGTTTGTATACACTAATAGTCGATTGGTCTGCCTTTGTTCCTTAGGACTTTTTCGAGTCTCTTCGGCATCAAGTCCACCAACTTTTTATGAAGCCATTTTCTGTTTTGTGCTCCTTTACGTATAACACTTTGTCTCCAACGTCCTACGTACAGATAGCACATTGACGTCTCTCTTAAAAATAGAAAACAGATTTTCAATCAAATTGAGGTCCGGGCTATTAGGGAGAAGTTGCGTGAACTGAACCTTCGAGTCAGGCGTCCTTTCTGAAGTCTAACTGCAGAAGGGATTATGAATGGTGAGGAAGATTTTGTAGTTGGATAGACAACAGCGGTTTTATACAATGTATTTTCAAAGTAATACGAATCAGGTTGTCCTCCTGTTTGGATATACTCGGCCCTCACAAGCTATTTTGGTTGCTGTTTCCCCATGGATTAACCTGTGAATTTTCCTTACGGTAACGATAAAGCATTGGGCAAGATTTGATATGGAAAATCTCAGCTTATGGGCTCGTGCAATTTGATTTCTGTCCTCTTCACGGCGATAACGAGCACTTTTGTTTTTGAGCGCTGCTCGCTTCAGTATGGTGATAACAATATCAACGTTCAAAGCTGTGCAGAAAAATGACTTAGATTTCAATCCTGACTTTGATGAAAACGGTATTTCTCGAATTCAGTGTGTTAGCTATCGAACTTTTATTATTATTATAAAACCTCATTTAATGTAATTTCTCTGGGTTGCGAAAGAATTTTATTTGCTTATCCAATGCAGTTGTTGTGATGGATTACATATTAAATAAAATAATACCTGTTTTCGATAACTTCCTCCTCGGGCTAGTACAGTTATATATAGGGTTCAAAATTATCAAATTAGTATAATGGTCAAATGTGACGAATACGATTGGTTCATTGTGATCTTGTGATGTTTGGATTGGAAATGTGAACGTAGTATTGTTATTGTTGTTGTTTTTGGTCTGTTGTTCGGAAATGTTCACAGTTGGTGGTTAGAGTGAGCTGTTGCATTTCCGGTCTGCGTCCCTGGGTCATGACAAAGGTCACGGTGGTTTCGGTCAGCTGTGTCAGGTTGAGGCCAGGGTAAACGAAGTGACTGGACGAATCGCTTTTGAGNAAAGGGACGGAATGAGTAGGCGAATAGCTATCGTCTTGGCTGTAGCAGGGTGTCGTTGACGAACAGCTTTTCAGGGTTTGCTGTTCATCACAAGATCACAATCAATCAATCGTATTCATCACATTTGACCATTACACTAATTTGATAATTTTGAACCCTATATATAACTGTATTAGCCCGAGGAAGTTATCGAAAAAAGCCTCCTTCGCTACAGTGTTTTCCTAATGTTACGATGGGAATATTCAATGAAAATGATGCCTATTAACAAATAACCCAGATGGCAAGGGTTTATGGAAATAATTAAGGATAATTCTTAAGTCATTCCTATTAGAAAATATTGATAAAGTTTTCGGTTTTCGTGTTGAGATAATTTAATATTACAAACCAAAGTCAGGCACGTTTAACTGACAATCATGCAGTCTAGAAACTACGTAGATAGTCAACTCGAATCAACGCAAGAGTGCACTTCATTCATCCAATGTGGAGAGAATTTTCAATGAAAAGAATGGTATCTCTTTAGATTTGGTTTGCGCGCTAATAAAAATTGAGCTTAAAAATATGACAATCAGTTACTGAGAACGCTCAAAAAAATTAAAGAAAATTTCAAAGTAAAAATTTACATTAGACTGTGTATACGTTCGTTTGATATTCACTCCCTGGAAACCAACAAACGTGAAGGGTAAGGTACAATGGAGTTGTGAAAAGCAGTGGTACGAGTATATAAAGGTTTAAATTTTTTGCGGGTTACAGAAGTAGAAATGGAGCTGTATAGGGCTGTGTGTAAGGCCTGTGACGCATCGGACAATATGAAGTCACAGACGGTGCCGCACCTTAAAATGTTAGTTGACAATGGAATCAACCAGCTCCTCATAAGATACAGCTCCATATCTGGAGATGTTTTTCAGAGAGCATCTAAATATTATGAAATCCTTAGTCAGTAGACCGGAGAAGACAACAAAAGAGCAGCAGGTCCAATGGCATAAAACGCAAGAGAAAATAAATTTAGAAATAATGTACAATGTGACTTTCAGATGCCGAAGGCGTGAAGTATAAAAGGTCAACTTTCTGACTCTAAGAAATATTTATTCTACGTGATAGGACAATTTGAGGTCAGCAGACACGGAACATCCAAGATAGTTGAAGTGTTGTGACCTTTTAACTTTTAAGTTATTGATCAATATGTTGGGAACAGATGATCCGGGAAGTGTTGGTTGCCTACGGTTAATGGAAAACAATACTTCAATGTATCTATGTGGGTTCAAACAAAGGTTAACAGCATCGAACCATTTAGAAATGGAAATAATGGTTGATTGAAGGGGGTTAGTTGCACGGTTGTTGTTGTGAGATGCACCACCAACTACTTTATCGTCGGCATATTTAAATGTGAAAACATTTTGGGTGATTGGCAAATTTTTGATAAAAATGAGAACAGAAAAGGGGATAAAATTGCACCCTGCATTACACCCTGGTTTACAGTATCAGTAGAAAGCTAATACCATTGATAACAGTGATTTGGCGTCGGTCGGTAAAATAGTCGTGCATCCAACTCAAAAGATGTGGCGAGAGATTATGTCGCCGTAACAGTGTCAATAGGATGTTTCTGTCGACAGAGTTAAACGCGTTTGTGTAGTCCGAGAAACAAACGTAAATAATTTTGAGATGTTGGTCCATATTGGTTAAAACTGAATGAATAGGATAAGAAGCGGTATCTGAAGTAGAGTGACGCTTACAATAAGCAAACAGATTGGAATCACAAAAATCAAGATTAGAGGATAGGTGCTTAATAATAATACGCTCAAAAGTCTTAAGTAACGCTGAAGATGAGGCAATAGGCCGAAACTTACCCTTTTCTTTCTTAGATACTGGAGTGATGCGAACATCACGCCATGTGTTAACTGGTCTTCCTTCTGATAGACATGTTTTAAAGATAAATGAAACGGTTTGTGCGAGGTGGTTTGCATATGTTTTAAGAACAACTGAGGATAACCCATCAGGACCGGCGGATTTATTTCCATTGACAGCATTTAACTCCTTTAAAACTTGCTCTGTTGTGACAGACACAGGAAGGTAGAAATCAAGTGACGTTGTGTTTGGACCCGGTAAAGCTTTCACAACGTTTATCACTGAAGCAAATGATTTGTTGAGCTCATTGATATCACATGAGACTGCAGTTGGTAAAGTTGAACGACCACAGAGCAACTTCAGTTCATTCCAAAGCTGCCGGCAGGCTTGTCTCCTAGCACGGTGTTGGCATACAATTGACTGAGATAGGCTATCTCGCTTCTGATGTGAAAGTTGACAAACTTGATTGTAAGTCTATCTCTCGAGCTTTACACCTTTCTTTGAGCCACAGTAATCATTTCAGTCTATCGGAGATGAAGCCGTTGGGCTGTAGGTGAATCCTTTCTTGAGGGCACCACACATCATAACAATAATTAAGGTAAGGTTCTCAAAGAAGACTGAAATGTCAGGGTCGAAGAGTTACTGTAAGTCCGTACAGCCAACCACGGATTTTAATTCCATCAAATTGGTGAGATGATTTTGTCGTAAACGCATTTTACGTCCATCGTTCTTCATCAGGAAATTTTGCTTGCATTTACCATATATTGTAGGTATAACTTTAATCAGACAGTTTTCGGAATTGCCTACTGGTGCATGTTTGAACGCACAGAAAAAAGATGGCTCGTTGACGAAAAAGTGTTCCAAGGGGGCATCGTTTCGAGTGGAAACGTTACCAATGTTCTGAAGGGACAAAAGTGTGTAAAACCTCACGTCAGACCTGCAGAAATTACCAGTAACGATGAATACAGATGAGACAGATTTCTCTAACATGATTGAATAGAATACATCCGGGAAGGTAGACAACTCACTAGAAGTACAGTCAGGAGTGATGTATAGGTTTGAAAAGATGATCGAAGAGTAACGCAAGAGAAAACGTGGTTTACATTCTAAAGAAATACAAGAAATCTTTTGTGTGCAGTGAGTGAATTTGCGTTTGGTAGAGTTACACCATAACTGGTGCAAATAAGTGATGACACCTCCACCTTTAGTTTTCCTTCCCGGAGGTCTGTCTGCTCGAAATAATTGGAAGCCTTCAATCTGAACCAATTCGTCCTTCACGGATTCTTGTAACCAAGATTCATGGAAAAGTAGCACACAACTTTTGGAGTACTCACCGTAGTGAATCAGAAGATCAATATCCGTCCGATAGCTTAGAAAGAATTGTGCAGACGACAAAATGATCGGAAAACCAATGCTCCTCAGGTTTTGATGCTCAAGTGCAACTTTCCAGCCAGCGCGACGCTTTTTTCGTGATCTGGTGATCTTTTTTACCTTGTTTCGCACAAAACGAGAAAAAGCACTTTCGTTGATATCTTCCACGGATTGTCGTAGGGAAATCAAACTGAGCGGGTTGTAAGTTATCATTGAGGTCACCGTAATAGATACAAAAGTATATACAGAGTTTGTGTGTGATGAAAAAAACAAAGCTCAAGCGATGACAAAAAATGGCACGGCCAATTTCGAAGGCCCCGCCCAAATGGATCGAAGTAGACAAGAGATAAATTACTGTTATTATATGTGATAAATATATTGAAACTCACTTTGACCATAAAGAAAATACTTTAGTGCGTCACAATCGGCCAGTACTGTAGTTTCTATATTCGAGTGAAAAATTCCCTGATTTAACCTCAAAATCATTTGATATAGCCATTCGATGGGACACTGAACAAGTAGTTGCTTTCACAAATCAGTTGTAGTTCATCAGTTTCGTTTTATCTCGAACGGTATCAGAAATTCATGGCAAACCTTTAAACAAACTCTGCTATAATAAATGCTCAGTCGTATTGTAAATATAGCTTCAACTATAACTTTTATAAGTGTAATACAGACATATCATTCAAAAGTGTACATGGTGGAGAAGAAAACTTTAAAGAAATACAAAATTATTATTGGAAACGTTTGAGGTAGTCTGCGATAAGCTGTTCTTTGTTTACTGGAACACGTGGTAGAAACAACAGTTAGAATAAGGATACACATTTATTTATACGAGTGGAAACAAAACAACATTGGGACTTAGTTGATGGATGGGGACGACAGGAAATTAAATGTGTTTAGAGTGAATGTGTCGCATCGTTAGGAATATTGTGTGCAAACGTTTTACATATAATCAAATCACGTCTACAAAGATTGGCTGCCACTCAACGTCATGTCAGCTTTAATTCCCTCTTTAAGAGATTAGAAAAGAGACCAGGTGGAAAATGGAGGTAAATAAGGAATCACACACTGTGTAACGAATTTGCAGATAGTATACTGTTAAATTCAAAGTGATGAAGTTTACAGATATCGAAAGAAATTGGTCCAAAATTACCGACAATATTTTACAATAAGTGGTGCGTGAATGACTGGACAAAATTTCCGTGGAAGCACACGAACGATTATGCGGTTGTTACCGCTCGTTAGGCATTCGCTTTTGGTAATCTTTTGTCGCCTCATTCATATACTATATCATATACTTAGTGACGATATGTTGAATATGAGAGGCCCAATGAAGATCATCAATGACAAAAAACCCAGGTGTTTGATACAGCTTACCTTGGATGCCGGTTCAGAGTTCGTCGATATCGGCTCACATGGAAAAGGTGAGAACCTAAAAACACATTCAAAATATTTACAGGGATTAAGAGATAAACCGGAAATAACGGACCGTTGTCCAACAATGTCGACGGTTTTAGATAATTATCAAATATCAGAACAATAGCTTAAAATAAAGCGACATCGTTAGCGTTTTGAAGAGGAACGTCTGGTAGTTATTAGACAAATCGCGACTATAGATAAAACAATAAGTACGGGGAAAGAGATGAATCTTGGAGTATTGCTGATTTTTATCGCGGATTTTGATATCTTCAGGCCTAGTCTGGTGCACTGAGTTCTGCCAGAGAATTAATCAGTAAGTCAGGCTAATATGTGTTTTGGACAAAAGAAGGTCTCCAATTTACGATGAATGNGTGAGGATGAGTAATCCAGCCATACACGAGGGACGAATTTCACAGATTCATTCAAAGACATGGCATGCTTTTTTATTTGAGAGGAATTTGCATCTAGTGTACACCTGTTTGATTTGGAGTCCAGCTGAAGAGGCTCATACGAGACATCAAGATAGAAATGGGTGCGTATCAAGAAATATATGTTCTGCTAGTTTTAATCCAAAAGAAGTCGAAGCGACAAGGTGATTACAAAGACGACCATGTAGTCCTAATGTATTTGAACCACAGATCCTGAAAGTGGAAGCCCAGAGATCACACTAAGTCAGCTGAAGAAAGCATTTTGCACGCGATTGTGTTATGAACAGTTGATACCAGTCCAGGGAATCGTGATCATATCGAAACCGTGCATGCAGGTTCGCCCTTTACCATTCCAATAGCGACTGTTTAAATTGGATCAACGATCCATCTGATTCTCTCAAGTAGGCGTGCCGCCAGGATTCGGGAGTAAAATACGCAAACCTCTTTTAGGACAGAATTACACAATCACAATCACAATGTGGGCACTGAATCAAGTTTTGGCATCGAGTGATTTGCACAGCGGGTGAGACACCGGATGTCGTTTCTTCCTCGGGGTTGAGAAGTGCGAGTAATGGCAGGCAGACAGTGGTTGGTGATGCAGTAATAAGAAAATCGTCATCATTTTTCCAACGAAATGATTCAAAGGCTACTCACTGACATCTGTAAACGGTTTCCGAAGTCACAGGACAGAAAATCAGTCAACCACACCTTTTTCAAATCAAGTTGTTCGAATATCATTTCAAGATGTTTGGGTATCATTTACCATGTCTGAGCATCATTTCAAGTTATCCGAGTGCCGTTTTATGGTATCTCTGTATCATTTTAATTTGTCTGGGAATCGTTTCAAGCTGTTCCGATGACTTTAGTTCCATTTACCGTTAAAGCCTTTCAGCGTTGTCTGGACAACCACCATGGTGTATTTCGACAGTTCCGTTACGTTAGTTTGTTTGTAAGGGATAACTCATTCAGTTCCGGATATACGGCACAAATAGTCATTTTGATTATCCAGTACTCGAAGGTGCTTTTGTGGTGATATGACAGTGATAGCATATAATTTGCAAGTGTCAAACAAACTGGATATGAATCTGATCAAAAATGATGGGTTTATCGATCTAGCATAATCAATTGGTGTTACATTGAGCCGCTTGAGGTGTAGCTTATGGATTTTATTCTAATGCAGCGCCATGCTACGGAGGTGCGCAACAGCTCAAGCTTTGATCGCACATGATTAATTAGGATCAGCAGAGTAGGGCCCGATTGGAGTTTTTCAGGGGTGGCTGGGGGAGAACAAATACGCACGCACACACTGAAACGCGTAAGCGTACTAGGAACAAGAATAAACAATCTTTATGTCAAAAACCTTTATCCTGTAATGAACCTGAATAGAGAATTATGTGGGTTTACGTTGCATAGCGTAATGTATCCGGATACAAATTGTACAATGTAAACCAACAATATGTATGTCATCAGAATTGCCGCCGAGGCACGTCTCGTAATTGTCCCCTTACTAGTGCTGCGTCATCCATACATCTTATGGATGCTTTAACAGTGCATGGGGCTTAGTTGGGTCTTATCAGCAGTGCCCATTTATCGACCAAACTGGGGGTTGGACCCGGAACCACACAGGTAGAACGCAAGCATACTATCCTCTCAACCACCGAATGGATGAGTGCCTACTGATGCTTGCAACAAGCTCGCAAAGATGGTTTTTGCTAAATCGTGTATATTGAAAATGAGAAGCGTTCTGATCAGTTACTCGGTGACGGAGTGGATAGCATGTTTGCGTTCTACCGGTGAGGTCCCGGGTTCAATCCCCAGTTAGGTCGAAACAGCTATCCAAAGCTTCCCAGTTTTCAGCTCAGGCTTCATTTACACGATGAACTCATCAAATAAATAAATAAAATTCTCCATTACTCTTATAGTACATGAGACTGTCAGCGCCGGTGAAGTCAGTGAGATAGCTAGAAATGATGTCCAGACAACTTAAAATGATATTCGGAGAACTTGAATTGCAAGGAGTACAGACCGACTACAAAAACTGGTTTCGTAGAGGTAGCTGCAGTTACTCAACTGATTCACTATGGTTCTGGAATACCGTTTGAACGTTATCAAAAGGGGGAAGGTAATATTTTTTATTATCTATGATTGAAACACTGCAACCTAAATGTGCGCATTTCCCGGTTAAATCGATATATCTCAACAGGTACAAATATGTGGCAGTTGCGAAGGATTCGTTCAAATTTGGGAACGGAAAAGTGGTTCTGATTGTTTTAAACAGACACATGGTCTAGAAGGATTCCCACGGACTAATCATCAATGTTTACATTGACAAGCCTATTGATGTTGCGTGCTAGCACACCGTTCTTCTCTAGCTACCATCCGGTCGTCTTCGATGCTCAAAAGACCAGGAACTTATATTACCAGGTCGATACTTTGTGTCTGAGAAAATAACTGTTGCTTTGCGATGTAACGTAAACAAGATCAATTAAATACTGTTGAATTTTAATATTGACCCCAATCAGAAATCGAATCAATGGAAATCGAGAAGCACAGTCATCGTTCCAATGCTCGATCATGAAGCCGACAGAAAAAGAAACTACATCTTCCACCAGGTCCACATTTTATAAACCCACTGTTGTGGGACAATATTTGAAACCAGAAGTCTTTTCCTCGTATTTACTTGGATGGAGTGAAAAGCTCATTTTTCAGCGTAAGGAACATCTGTGTGAAAGAACAAAAGTGAAATTGATCATGGGTTTACGTACACTGTAGTTTACGATAACAAATAGACCAGACAGCGCATTTGTACGTACACAGTAGTACGGGAATGAACATGGGTAGGTAAGATGGTGCCTCTACGAAAAATGTTTTACCCGCATATTATTTCAAAGACGATCACTATGCGAAGCTAACTAAATGTCGTTCAAGAAATGGTCTTTCGAAGACACCAGACTGCTTCTCAGAGTGTGCTCCAAAAAATTCACAAGTGAATAATCCTTCCCACTTGGACTAACCAAAATCTCAAGGTTTTTCCTCCAGTAGTTCTCCGTCTCAGTCCGAAGTGTATCAAAGCAACTGAGAGGATATGATGTCATAACCTAAGAATGGTGGTGGTGCCAAACATCTAGCATATTCCCTACGTTTTTATTACTTTTTATTTGCCAGATTGCAAAATGGAATCAGTCTAAGCATTGTGGGTTCTAGTTGTTTCAAAAATCTCTAATCAGAACTAGATGCTTGCGGCAAGTGGAAAGTTGTCATTGTTTTCCCTCAGTAACATTGGTTGGCCATCACATATATAAATTTTATTATCGCACAATTAGGGCACCGACTGGGGGTTGCATTTAGATAAAATTTACAGTGTGTTAACGGTCAGAGTTCTTAACACCCAAAAGCATTTCATTGTTAGGATCTGGTTTTTCACCCCATACAGCGGGCATCACAATCATTACACAGTGAACTCTGATAGTGCTTGTTCAGCTACGATAAGTATGTGGGGGTTAAGTGGGTAGGTCACCGAATTGTGACACGGAAGACGCGGGTTCGAACCGCCGCACTGCTGTCCGTCTTCCCTATTTCTGTATTTCCCCAGGCAGCCGTTAAATGGCCGTAGTCCCCTACCTGAAAGTTGACTGTCAATTTGAATATTCAACAAATAAAAAGGCATTAAAAAACATTCATTGTTTATTTACTAATAAATTACAGTTTATGACTTTCTTGAATATGTTCTTCCATATCACTCCATGACGTTGTTATCTTTTAGCAGCAAACATCATTTTAAGCCTAGGGTTATCATTTTCCAGAAATGTGCATTGCATGCAAAAGCCCTGGCAACCTCTCAGTCTGAGATACAAACTCATACATGAAATTTGGCTATCCAAATGTTGTGACTGAATTCATATTTAACAATCTTTGCTTCACACTCCAATAAATTTCTCCAGCAAACAAATAACTTTTGTGAAGAATCCAACGCAAACAGGTAAGATCCTTATTGATATACTCACCGTGTCTTGGGCTGTAAAATTGTTTTAAAAATGACCAGAACTTAGTTTTATTTATGACAGTCTATGTGCTCACTCTGACGTATGTTTGGCATTCAAACTTATACTTACTGTATCCATTTATCACGGGAACAGTAGATTGCAACTAGATCATTTTGTCAGTTCATTCCGCGGTTTCTTGAATGAACTGATTTGACACTTATCGACCCGGAAACATTCAACCTATTTCAAGCCAAAAGTTTGCAACGTGTGTTCCACAAGTGTTTTGAAAGACAATTTGTCTAAGCGAATAATTCCCCGCCTGAAATCGTTTTCCATTGGAATAAGTGAATGGAAACTCGGACGATGACGTAATAGAAAAGAGTGCTCAGTTTAAATGATTCAACACAAACAGCAGCAAAGACAACAGCAACCATGGAATTCAATCAACCGTCACACTATAAACACATCAGTCATGTTTAAATTGGAACAGAATACATACATAAAAATTTCATTAATTGATCGACGACGCACATTAATCCAAGTTTGCGTGAACACACTTCATGGACTGTCATTCAAACGATGCAAATTGTGCCCCGTTTGTTCTCAAATACTGTTTGATTGTGAAAGATCAATGAGTGGAGGGTTGTGAACATTGAATTCACTGAGACATTTGCCAAATCATTTGTCCAAACAATAATTTACTTTCCCATGTGTGATATATTTGTCAGGAGCTGATGAGTAGAAACGAGACTGGTGTTGTGGTCCACTGCCAATTTAAGACCAGTAGTTCAACCGAACTAAAATCGAGTAATAGAAATTTGCGAATCACTAACCTCTAGATCTAATTTGGTTGACTAATAATCGATACTTTTCAGTCTGTTCATTCAAAAGACTGATTAGGTTGAATAATTCGATTTGTGATAAACTCAGTTATTGGCGAGTTTGTGTTTACACTATTATTTAGAAGTTTAACTAATTGATTAACTGAAAAATCGATTGATTATTTTTCCCGAGTAGTGTCAGATCTGCAAACAACATGATTTATGCTCACAAACAAACCACTTAAAGAAAAATAAACACACAGGTGCTGTAAACAGGTGCTCGTAAATAATGGTAACGTACTGATGCAATTCCAATTTGTGCAAAGCTATGCAGATTATCCATTGCATAAATTGCATTGAATGACCCGAATGTCTGACCTCATTAAACTAAAAAATTCTTCAGTCATCCTGGAATATAACCTACCAAATCGAACTTCAGCCACAGATAACTTCTGATCGACTTGCACATAGGCTCATTATCAGTGAATTTGACATCAAACATCCCATACGGTAAATCATATAGCTGAGCCATAGCTGAGAAAGAAAACCAAGAGAACGATTCCAGACAGTTTGTTCTAGATGAGCCTATTTGAGTTACAAAATAACCCTACAGAACAAACCTCAATTAAAATTCTAATAATCTGACCATTTATTGCTCTTTTCGAAATTTTGTAAAGGAAAATTGTCAGCTGAAGACTCAAGTGCATTTTCATTCAACTTGACTTATTTCTGGTTCATGAGGGTAATGGAGGATTGGGTTCAGTTTCAAAGTGCAAATTCTTCGTACATAAAGCAAATGAAGCGTGAGCTGAAAAGCTAGGAAGCACACTGTACAGGTGTTTTGATCTGGTCCGGCCTCATCAACAGTGCAAATTCGTCAACTGATGAGACCCAGCCAGATCGAAACAACTATGCAGTGCTTCCTAGTGCTCTATGCACGACAAATTCCCATTGGAAACGTTTTGGTTTTGTAGGGTCCAGATTGTTTATGGGAAAGTTCACCGCGAGCAATCAAACAACTTTGAATAGTAAAACACCAGCCTAAGCAAAATCACTGCGAAATTCAAAGATCACCAGTCACACTTATGTTCGGTGATGGTGAAAAAAGGATGGATCTCAAAACCACGTACGTTTAACTTTCGATTAATGTAGCTGGGAACCAATTCTCCAGTGGTCAAGTACCTAATGTCAAGTTAAAATATTTGGGCTTTTTGGTTGACAACAGTCAAACCACCTACCATGGTTAAGGCATCACTGCCAAACGTATGTCTATCTCGGAGTTTTGCCTGAATTCTGCAAGTGAAACTTTGTGCTTGTTGTGATCATGACGTTTTCTCACTACCATCCTCCGTGTTCATTCAAATACTCTGTATGTGGAAATCGACCACACCAATATTTTATGTTTTTACCGTCTGGATTACTGGGTCACATTTGTTAGCATCAGCCAATTGGAACTGGCACTCATTTACATTACCAGTATGGAATATTGCTTTGTTTATAATTATCCTACAAGCCGGTCATCATCACTGGGAAAATGGAAGACGGGTTGTTTTGTTTCAGTGCGCCACAAAGCAACTCATGCCAAATGGAATTTTGAAAAACAATTACAAATCGTTTGTCACTTGGGGGCACCTGAAACCAATCGACAGCACTCATTGAAACGGAAACTCGAAGAATGTTTTTCCGGAAGAAAATTATTTCAATATAAAATACATGGATATGGGTCTGCAAAGTAACTGTGCGGAACTTTTGGTTGATTCAATTTAATTCCAGTTTTGTAGAGCACATTACAGTTTCTCAGTAATAAAATACACCATCCAGGTTAGCTTTATTTTTGAATGAATCCAGTGGTATGCACAGTATGTTGACTAGTAACATTGTCTCGATTGAAAGACATTTTATCTTGGGGTATGTGGGAGATCTCTCGATAGTATTTCTCCTATTATGCATGCATCCGAAATAACTTCGCATTATCTGAAACGGCAACTTCCGGAAAAATTATCACTGATAAATTGCTTAGTATTATGTGTTACATGAGAATAAATAGACAATTGCAGTTAAACAGTTCAAGTTACTGTAACGAGCTTTGTCCTATCAGGTTTGAACTCTGATGGTATCTTCCAGTTTATTACAATACACAACATATTGTCGCCTCAGTTAGTTTGCTACTTCCCATCCCATTTTCTAGATAACCACTTCACATAACCAAAAGTTCGGCCCGTCCACAATGTGATCACGGAGGTAGTATCATTGAAGTTTGGACACCCGGTTACTGGATTGGGGTCATAATGCATGGATGCACTGATAAAACAGTCATAACAAACCGATTGGAAATTTGTGACAGTTTTCAACGAAAACGGTACAGCTGATCATTGTTCCCGAGGTTACTTTGTGAAACACGCCATTTGTTGATTTTTTAGACGACGAAAGACCGGACAGCAAACGTTGAACGATGGGTTGCTCGTGAACTACGACAGATAAACAAAGATGGTCACATAGACGCGTGAACTGTTACCCAGCTCTTTCCTTATAGCTCGTGGCTGCCTCGAACTTACGATTCACAAGGAGGGGATGCCACTACGTTCTATACTCTCTGTAATTGGTGCACCGCAGTCAAAGATAGCACATTGGTTGGTCAAGCTGATAGATTCAATCAGGCGCAATTTTACAGCA
>UZAN01049206.1:10316-22571 GCA_900618425.1 Echinostoma caproni | reverse complement strand
TAGGCGTCGCAGCTCGCGGAATATGATCCAATCAGATCGCGTCAGGGATCAGAGGGAATTTACTTGCATAAGGTCACGGGTGAGAGGGACGAGACGCGCGACTACGATGAAGCATTCACCCTGTACATGTCACACCTTCCAGGTTGGGGTCCGAGAGACTCAGCAACTGGTTGGTTGGAGACATTTAAGAATATGGCAGCGAACCGATAGCAGTGCGTTCTTGTTGTCGTTTCATATCAGGCCAGAATGCTTGAAACGACATGTAAGCAGAGTTCGATTGTGCACTCTCTGTGTTATTCATACAAAGTTCACCTTCTTCTTATCCCTCAAGGTAGCTGCAATTCCTCTCCGCCAAAATATTACTATTAATCTTGTATGCATTGCGAGTTTGGCAGCGATTAGTGAACTTCACTTCACGGTATTTCATTGTAGGATGATGGTGATAATAACAACATTTCACTACACTATTTTGGATATTTACCAATTATATTTGCTTAAACCACTCATAACAAACTTGTTCACTACTGTGTCTTTTAATAAACCAACAGCAAATACAACAACCAGTCAGTCACTCATTAAAATGCACTAAGCGATTAGTTCACGTGACTCAAATTTAGATTTTGGGCATTGGTTTCGATCGATTCTATCCCTCTAGCGTTCTCTCTCTATTCATTTATGTAACTGTTTAAGTCAGTGAAAGATCTTTAGTTTAGTTGCCACTGTCACTACTGCACAGCTAGTGCCTATAGTGTCCATAAAACGGGCCACGATCAAGCATGCTCATGACGTATGCAGCCATGTCTGGTTTTATCATTGCGGTGGGCGGTGGTTTGAACTGTTACTGGATTGGTATCAAAAGCACCTTGTTTGAGGGTGATTGTATTTTCAGAAATGCAAAGAAAATGAAATTTCAAATTTCCTCCAAGCACAAAAAAACATAGCATCAATGTATTACTCGCAATATGTGTTCTCGATGGATTGTATTCATCATGAAACAGATTTCAGCTGACTGTGTAGGGCTATATGGGAACATCGGTGAAACGTGATGGACAGTTGATGCATCGGTTATCCTCAAATTAACTCAATCAGAGAGTATTTATGCTAAAAGTATTTTTCTGACGTATACTAATGCCGCGTCATTGATAAGCAGCAAGTTAAAAAAAACTGTGATTGCGGCGTATACGGCTGTTATCACCTCTGGAAACAAGTTTTTATTCATGTATTTACATTTCCAGAGTGAAAAAAATTGTCAAATTGATAACGTATGTATATGTACCACATCGGTATTCCACATTTTATCCGCCTCAATTCAAAAATAAAATTGCAATCTCTTTGTGTGCCTACGTATTTTCAATCTGTTCCCGTGGGAAAAGGTGTTTGGAAAACAGGAACGGACGTTAAACTGAACAAGCATGTGTGAGCACCGGCTGGCTCTATGCTGCAGTGATCAGACGCTTCCATTGTTTTTAATCTATTGCACAATTAAATCACGTGGTGCGTGTGTTTGACCCTTTTACATCTATCGATCTAAATAGAAGCGGTCATGAAACGTCTATATAATCCCCCATTGTTACCCCAAACAGTTCATAAGACCGCTCAGACCTCCATCGTCATTATCACATTTAAAACAGTCACCCCCTCCTCACACATACACACAAGACAACTCGAATAGGCGCAAGTGTGATAAACAAAGAAAGGGGCAAAATCTGATCATGTGAAGGGAAATGTGAGCTTTCTAGTCCCTAATAAATCGATGTACAAAACAAAACTCATACGTTATGGGGCAGTAGTTGAATATTCATTGCTGAGTATAACAATGTGAATAATCATTGACCCTAGCCGACTTGTGAGATATATATATATATGTACATATGTAAATATATATTAGCCTATCGGTAAATCAGCAACAATGCGTTTGTTCAACACTGATAGATTTGAAGAATCGAATCATGTAAACTGGCAGACACAATACGAATATACAAACTATGAAGAATGAACTCTCCTTTTCGAGGTCAGAACTGATTCCATTTACATTCAGCTATGCCTACAAAGTGTATATAGTCAGTGAAAAAAACCAGTTATTCCGAGGAGAATTTGATACCACAATCACTCCAATCGTTGCACCAAAAACTTTTCAAATTAATCGATCACACGCATCCACCTACAAAATACACTTTCACACGTGTCATCTATAAACAAGTATTCTCTAACATGTTCAAGACTCTCCTAAGATGAATCAATGTTTGTGTTCACTGTTTTGTTAGGCTGGTAAATTTAGACTCAAAGTAGAAATTTCTTCACGCCACATCAGGTCACATATTGTCACGCGTTCGACATAGTCCGTTTCAATTACAATACCCATAAAACTTGATCCAGTGTTCCTGATCTCCTAGTCATACTGTAGAACAATCACTGAATTGAGCGCGATAGAAAAATGTTTCCGTATTTTTCCGTTAACTATCATTTGTATTCCATCTTGTGATCATGCCCCTCGAAAAGTTTATTGAGGGTGCCGGTATACAGGAACGAATGTGAAGTAGACCATTGAAGATGACTAAGACGTAGAAAGGCTATCGAAGCGACAACCTTGGAGGGAAGGTATAGGGTAATCCTAAAGTAGGGAGGCCATCCGCGATTAAACCTTTTCCACAATCATCATCATCATCATTGTTACGTAGGCATTCGTCAATCAGTTCCCATTGGTCTTTCAATCACGTGATACAGTTATTCATGATAGAGACTGACCAATACTCTCCCAATCCCGTTCGTCCATGAGCCAGCTTGACCTAGTTTTAGGCCATCGTTTAATAGATTGATGTATTCCTGAGATCGTCAACCCGGTTCCGATCAGCAAGCTCTGTTGTGTGTTCTGATTTCTTTTACTGGATTAGGGAGTCCTTAAATATACTGTGCATAGCATCGCGGTTGGAATTCGGTCTTAACAATCATCATCAACATCGTGATCGTCATCATCACCTAAATGATCGGCATGTTAGTCGTCATCATTTTTATGACTTCATGTTGTCACACTGAGCTCACATAAACCACCAGCATTCCCCATTCTCGATCAGAGAGGCTACGATATTATGCTCATATAGATGTGTCTAAACGTTACATGAACCATGGTGGCAGCAATTATACATGAAATGCTCGCATCAACTGATAAGAATCACTGGAAATTTTCCGTGCAACCTTCCTAAACGTCATATGTGTCGCCTCTTTGAAACGCAATGAGTGTCCTGTTCAAAATACAGTCCATCAACTGTCGTTGGTCTTAGTCTGACGTACATCCTTAATTTGTTGCTTAAAAATTAGACCCATCTCATCTGAGGAAATCAGCTTTGAATGGAGTTCATTATACTGCTTCATATTTATAAAACCCATAAGCAATCTATCAACTGATGCATTGAATTTCTGAATTTGGTTTGACCATCATTATTATAAATCCAGTGTTTCAACTGAACTAGTTGTCGCGGTTGGAATTCGGTCTTAACAATCATCATCATCACGTCATCATCGTCATCATCCGACTATTATTAATAATAGATATAAGTGTGGCTGCTGTGGTGGTGGTGGTCGTGGTCGTGGTCGTGATGGTGACTTTGGTGGTAGTGAACTCGCATTGGATTGCGTGCATCCCTGTACCAGCTGTGTGGCGAGTTGTCGTAACTAAAGGCCAATTTTGACGTCTGAGCCCTGCACACTTTCAAAACTGTGTGGTCACCTGTGAGAGAACCATGAGGAATGGGGCTTGGTGCGATCAGTAAACGTGTTTGTAGTTCATCGGTTATGCAAAGCACAAAAGCTCCTAAAGCTAACTGTACGCGGAAAACCGCAAAACAGGAGCAAGTACGGTGTATTCTGAATCATTTTGCTACATCTGTACACGTGCATAGTGCGATTGAAGTGATCATTAATATCTGGACAGAAATTTCAAGATCTAAGGCAAATAATGATTGTGAAAAAGTTTGTTGAACACGATTGCGACCGATGTTTGGCCAGATTGATAGACTGCTGACGCTGTGTTTACACAGTTGCGGATGGTCATTTTCGAGGGTTTTGAATACAGATACCATCCGTTCCGGACCCCGGATCCGGATTGCATCACTAAGGCTGACGCAGTGACTCTAATTTGACAGCATGTTACGTGATGGATTGAATGAGTTTACCATGTTTCACTGGTGATGTCGTATTTCTGAATCCCTCACGCATCACGCTCTGACGCCACACGGGGAGGTGTTCGATTAATCGATAAAGCAATTGTCTCCCTATTGTGCCAATGTAGATGACCAAGCATGCACTCATGATCAGATAAGTAAAGATGGATTTTTATCGAGAGGAAACAGTGTTTCCTTCACTACGGATATTGGCAACTGGGCAATAGGTTCAATTGCCTGGTTGATACATCTGAAGACCGAGTTTGAAAAACTAGGTCATCAGTCAGGTGATATCGCCAACGTTGAAAAAAATTCGAAGGGACGATTCTCATCTTCTGCATCTTGTGTAAATATCGTATCACCGGATCGGTGATACGATAGTAGCTCTAACACTGTTTGCTAAAAGGTAGTGACAAGTGAGCGACAACATGTATTGATCACGTGTGGCAAGCTGCTGAGAGCCAATCCAGCTAGTCCAAATGCGATTGATGCGTCGGAGAGGGAGGAGCTTTTGCGTGCCCGAGTTTGGCGAATGCGCATCGCCAATTGGTTCTGAATGGGTGGATCCGTTGTACTCAGCAACGTAGTGTTTTCACCTGTGAAAGACATGTTGATACTGTACGACAAATACCTTTTCGTCAGCAATACTATGTAAAATCATAGATGTATGCAACTAAATGTGCACCTACCACGGATAGTTAAGCTTACATTGAATTCAAGCAATCTAACTAATGAAAGNGCAGAACGTACCGCAATGTGTGCCATGTACACGCTCAGATCGAGTTCTAGATAGTGAAGCTGCCAATTACATTGCACGTCAACACACACAATGGATCATATTCAATTAAGTCCGAGGCAAAGATGTCCGAACGAATTCGCAATTTATATTCTATTTCCTAATTTTCCCCGCACCCCACCCCTCCCCCGCCCCCATCTAGTCACCCTTCTTTCTTAGATTAGCATATCTGATTTGGTTTAACATAAAATTCAAGCTTGCAAAGTTCCTAAAAATATTTCACATGGGACATACGCATATACCGTATACGCGCACACGCACCAGCACACAACTATTTACCCAAATCGGATTACGATGAACGTGGCTTTGGGTAAATTAGTTCACGGCACATTTCTCATCAAACACAAAATCGAACGATCCGATTAAATTTCCTGTTTGCTCGTTGCGCGTGATCATGTCACTGGGCTTCAGTCAAACTTTCAATTCACAAATTACTCCCTCTCTGTCTCTGACTGTCGGTGGATGCCTGGTTAGTCGGAGAGAAACGATCTCAAATTGTTTCTTTAACAGTTAAAAACGGTTCAATTTATGTTGCTGCTCTTGTTCATGATGCATGAACAAGCGCTGTCGCCACGAGTAGATTGAATGAATGCTCAATCGTAAGTTTGTTCTAATCAGCGGTTGTTTGTGGAAATACCATCAGGGGATAAAAATCGTCGTTGCGTCCCTCATGAGTGAAACCCAGTTTGATTGAACTCCTAACCAGGAGGTGTTCGAAAGCGGGTGCGCACAAAAGTGTGTGTGTGAGAGAGAGAGCAAAAGTACCCTCTCTCTATATCTGACTTCAGAATACCGTTTTTTGTCACGGTACGCTGAATTTTGAACCATACTCCAGAACTAGATGCGATAGGCAACATTATCTTCAATTGCATCTCATAGTTTCACTTCAAAACAAACGACCTTGAAGAGTCTCATGCTCGTGAATAGTTGGACGTTTTCCCCCAGTTAGATGCATCTGACCGTAACAAACTAGGCAATGAGGCCGTTTTTGAGGAGGTCTTGTTTTAATTTTTGACGTTTGATAATGCCCAGACAGAAGGCCCCAGAACACATAGTTTGCCCATTTTGTCCCGTCAACAAGTTAACCTGATCGCCAAACGTATCCTCTCTCAAGTCAAACACTGGATGAAAAGTGTTTTTTTAGGAGCGGTCATACACACTTTGGTCGGGAGTCACCCTTAACGTAGTTCATGATAGAGTATTCTGGATAGCCATTTTCTTCCAAGGTGATTATACCAATCACAAGAACCGTTCCTGGAATCTGAGTGAATGGAATAAATCCATTGGGTTGTATTACTGTTTTATTAATACGCTTCATCCGGGGGGGGGGGTGAAAACAAAAGCCAGCACAGAATCCTCGTCAGGAGTTTTCAAGGTTTGCTTACGTTGAACTAATTCCCTGGGAGACAGACGCAGCTTAGCGCCTATTTGGTTTGCACGTCTAATGTGGACCTGACAAACCAGTATACGATGCTCGTGACCAAAAGGAACAAGAAGCGACCAACAAAACGGTGTTCTACTTGTGGGATATTTTCTAGCCGTTCAGAAAAGTACACCCGGAGACATACACATGGATATCTATATATGCATTTACGTTTCTGGGGTAGGAGCCTATTCACTACAATAATCATATATACCTTGTCATACATACCTTTGTCCTAGTGGACAAGAGCTGATGCATGGGTGAGCTGTAAGATTTGCCTCTCTCAGCACAGATACAAATATATATATATATGCTTGTATGCATGCTTACTATCAGGAAAATCTTCGTCCAATCAAAGAATGACGCCAACCGAATTCCGTAGATAATGTAATTTTCACGTTGGTAGTGCAAATACTACCAGTTTGACTTGAATAACAGTTCTATTCAATACCTCTGCAACCATTGGTAGCATTATCAACCTGGATTGATGGTACCAGTAAATTGCGGTTATTCCCTTCGGTAAGCAACGGTCGATTGTGATGATTGTTTCGTTCCCAAGCGACTTCATTGAGTGTAGCAGAGAATGAATACCAATAAAAAGGGAATACCTTCCAGGTGTTTTTGTTTTCATTTTCACCCAATTTTCCAAAAGAGTTCTCATACCCAATTACCCTTTTCTGACAATTCAGTTTGCGGTAGCCCCGAAGGGATTCCCTATAAAACACTATCTGTCAACACGTTTTATCTGTTCTGGTCCAAAACAAACGCGATCTCGATACCGTTCACGAGTGTCTGTATCGATCAGGGACAACAGATGGGAGTCCCGTATACTGCAGAGCAAACGTAAAACAGATTCTTTTTGGGAACACTGCTTATGACAAATGTGTATAACACAGTGGGAGCAGTTATCCAGCAATGGGGAAGGCCATTTTAGTCATCTTTTCGTACAGCTGCAATAAAGCATTGAACAAACGGATGGGAGTCATCGTTTGTAATGAACAAAAATGCGCCTTTCGAAAAATAAGAATAAACATTTGTTACAACTGCTTGACGTAATATTCTGTGCAAACTGAGAAACACGGCTATATTGTAGCCATGAGCGCAACATATTGCTGTTCACCAGTAGAGCTCAATTGTGCTCAACCAAAACAAATTTATGGCTTGAATCTGACGAGGGTAGAAAGTGCGAGCTGCTCAAGTCCCCGTGATACCAAGGTATTTGGTGCTGTCTGTCAATCATGACGCAATTTTCTGCATAATAGCGAAAAAGGGAAAAGGAGGGAAAACAAAAACGACCGGAAAACGATGGGACACACGTAGCACTGCTATTGGGTTGCATAGCTGTACGGATCTACAAGATGAAAGAAGACAGTTGGATGAACCGGTTCCAGGAAACTTGATTCTTGTACCAATCAGAGTTTGTGATTCCCTTCATCGTTTGAGCACAAAGCTCTGAATCTGTGACTGTCAATTCAGTATGCGAGTGATGCTCGCTATGCTCGGTTCTGTTTAACAGAAGGCATGAGAAAGAGCAATGAGTGGTTTCGTGAGTGGGCGCTTGAGTGATTGATTGAGTGAGTGAGTGAGTGGGTGAGTGAGTGAATGAGACCTACAAATAAGTATGCAAGAGTATGAAGGACGGCACATTCTTAACTCCTACCAATAACCTGACTTCATATCATGAAATTGGTCAGTGGTTTGAGAAACACGTAAAATGTCATTTTATGATCGGAAATTGCCATGTACCGATGTGTCAGCGAACTGTTGTGCAACTTAAAATTTTGTTTAACATTCAAACATTCAAACTTGACTGTTCCTGATGCAACTGAATTACGTTTTAATTTTTACATCTTTCCAGTTTTCATTATGAAATGTGAATGAGTATACGTTTTGATTGTGTGGACTGATAAAATACGAATGAAGTGATTCAATATTTCATTGCTTGACAGTGTCAATATTCTAGTCACCAGTAAAATATCTGGCAAGCACTGCATAGCTGTGACATCTCCAACAGCATTCACCATGACTGGTTATACAATAAAATCACTGAGATTCGAACCTGTACACACGTGATTGTTTATCCGACGAGCTGATCACGTTGGCTCTCGAGGTCGATTGAAGGCATGTTGCCAGAGCAATAATCTATAGGACACAGAGCTCACCTTTCGCGGTGTTTAAGGCGAAGGCTCGAATGAGGTCCATTCGATAAACCGGAATCATTTTTTGTATACCTTAGGTCACCCTTGTTTATTGATGATAGCTCCCCTTGGGGGAGTATACTGTGCAACTGTATATTCGTAAAATAGCAGCATCTTATTGAAACTAATGATTCGGAATCTGAGAACTAGTCAAAAACTGGAATAATAGAGAAAAATCCGATCCAAGCCGGAAAAGTATACTAAATCAGTAGTAATAACAGCGAACTCGTTAGCATGTTTCCAGGTAAACAGGGTTCGTTCACTCCATTCGATAGGGAGTCAATCACTTTGTGTTAAGTTGAGTCCCGTTCGAGAGGTGACGGGTAGCGTAACGCATAGTGAAGCTACTGACACATCCGTCTAAAATATAGGTGACAGAAACCAAAACTCCCACAGAACTCCTTTCACCCTTTTGGGTTGCCAAATTTGAAGAAAAGAAAATAACTTATGCTAGAGGGTAATATAATGTGTTTAAACTTCACTGGGGGCAATGGATTCTCACTGCTGTGAAGGCGGGGCTTTTGAAATAGGCCGTGTCATTTTCTGTTATCGCTGGAGCTTTGATTTTTTTCATCACACACAACCTATGGATAAATTTTTGTATCAATTACGGTGACCTCAATGATAACCTACTACGCGCTCAGTTTAATTTCCGTACGAGCATCCGGAGACTATATCAACGAACCGTCCTTGCGTGCTTCTTCTCGTTTTGTGCGAAATATGGTTAAAAAGATCACCAAAAATTCACATGGCAAACGGAGAAAATATCGCACTGGCTGGAAAGTTGCACTTGAGCACCGAAACCTGAAGAACATTGGTGTTCCGATCATTTTGTCGTCGAATGTCTGTTCAATTCTTTCTAAGCTATCGGACATCGGTCTTCTGATTCACTACGGTGAGTCCTCCAAACGTTGTGTGCTACTTTTCCAAGAATCTTGGTTACAAGAATCCTTTGGGGACGAATTGGTTCAAATCGAAGGCTTCCGATTATTTCGAGCAGATAGATCTCCAGAGAAGAAAACCAAAGGTGGAGGCGTCATCACTTATGTGGGCCGGTTGTGGTGTAACTCTACCAAATGCATACTTACCCACTGCACACAAAACACTTCTTGTGTTTCTGTAAAATGTAAACCACACTTTCTCCTGCGTAAATCTTCGATCATCTTCTCAAACCTATACATCACTCCTGACTGTACTCCTAGTGAGTTGTCTACCTTCCTGGATGTATTCTGTCCAATTATTTTGGAGAAATCTGTCACATCTGTATTCATCATACTGGCAATTTCAACAGATCTGATGCAAGTTTTTACACACGTATGTCCCTTCAGAACATAGTTACTTTTCCACTAGAAATGATGCCTCCTTGGACGACCTTTTCGTTAACGAATGATCTTTTTCCGTNTTTCCGTGCCTTCAAACGTGCACCAATAGGCAATTCCGATTACTGTCTGATTAAAGTTTTACCTACAATATATGGTAAATGCAAGCAACAAATCCTGATGAAGAACGATGCACATAAGATACGTTTACGGCAAAATCTGACCCTTTTGATGGAGTTAAAATCTATGGTTGGCGGTACGGACTAACCACAATTCTTCGATCCTGATATTTCAGTCTTCCGTGAGAACCTTACCAATTACCTCACGTATTGTTATGATGTGTGCTGCCCTCAGGAAAGGATTCATCTGCAGCCCAACCGATTCCTCTCTGAGAAAATGAAATGTTTACGAAGGCTGAAAGAAAGGGTGTATCGCTCGAGAGATAAACTGACGGTTAAATCTCTCAACTTTCACATCAAAGGTGAGATAGCACATCAATCAACTGTATGCTGACACCGTGCTAGGAGATAAATCCTGCCTTCAGCTTTGGAATGGATTGAAGTTGCTCTGTGGTCGTTCAACTTTACCTACTACAGTCTCATTTGATATAAATGAGCTCAATAAATCATTTGCTTTAGTGAAAAACGTTGTGCACACTTTACGGAGTACAAATACATCGTCACCTGATTTCCACCTTCTTGTGTCTGTCAAAATAGAGCAAGTTTTCAAGGAGTTAAATGCTGACAATGGAAATAAATCCGCTGGTCCTGATGGGTTATCCCTAGTGCTCCTTAAAACATGTGAAAACCGCCTCGCACAAACCGTTTCATTTATCTTTAATACATGCCTGTCAAAATGAAGACTAATTAACACATGGCGCGATATGCTCATCACTCCAGTACCTAAGAAAGAAAACGGTAAGTTTCAGCTTATTGCCTCATCTTCAGTATAACTCAAGACTTTGAGTGTATTATTATTAAGCACCTATCCTCTAATCTTGATTTTCGTGATTCTAATCAGTTTGTTTATTGTAAGCGTCGCTCTACTTTATATGCGATTGCTTGTCTTATACATTGTATTTTATCTACTATAGACCAAAAACACAAAATTGTTCACGTTTATTTCTTGGACTACACAAACGCGTTTAACTCTGTCGACAGAAACNTTACGGCGAAATAATCCCCCGCCACATCTTTTGAATTGGATGCACTACTATTTTACGGACCGACGCCAATTCACTTGTCTCAATGGTATTAGGTCTTCTACTGTTACTGTAAACCAGGGTGTAGTGCAGGGAGCAATTTTATCCTCTTTTCTGTTCTCCTTTTATATCCAAAATTTGCCAATCACCCCAAATGTTTTCACTTTTAAATTTGCCGATGATATAGTAGTTGGTGGTGCATCTCCCAACAACAACCCTTCAAATAACTCCCTTCAATCAGCCATAAGTTCCATTTCTGAATGGTCCGACGGTGTTAACCTTTCTTTAAACCCCAATAAATGCATTGAAATTTTGTTTTCCATTGACTGTGGGCCATCAACTCTTTCTGGATCATCTGCTCCTAACATCTTGATCAATAACTTAAAAGTTGAAAGGTCAAAACACTTCAAGTATCTTGGATGTTTCTTGTCTGCTGACCTCAAATGGTCCTATCACGTAGAACAAGCATTTCTTAAAGTTAGAAAGTTGACCTTTTATATTTCACGCCTTCGGCATCTGAGGGTTCCATTGTACCATTTTGTCATTGTACATTATTTCTAAATGTATTTTCTTGTGTTTTTTATACCATTGAACCTAGTGCTCTCCCGTTATCTTTCCCGGTCTACTGTCTAAGGATTTTGTATTAGTTAGACTCCCTCTGAAAAGCATCCCTAGATATGGAGCTATATCTTATGAGGAGCTGGTTGATTCGATCGTCAACCAACACCTCAATATTTTTGGCCGTCTGTGTGACTCCATCTCGTTCGATGCGTCACATTCCTTACACACAGCCCTTATCTAGGTCCATTTAAACTTCTGTAACCCGCAATAAATTTAAACCTTTATATACTCGTACCACTGCTTTTCACAACTCCGGTGTACCTTATCTTTCACGTTTGTTGGTTTCTAGGGAGCGAATATCAGACGACTTTATACACAGTCTAATGTGAATTTCCACATTGACAGTTTCCTTATTTCTTTACGCGTTCTCGGTGTCCGATTGACTATCATTTCAGTAACTATTTGTCATATCTTAAAGCTCATTTTTAATAGCGTGCAATGCCAAAACAAAAGCGATAACATTCTTTTCACTGACAATTCGGTCCACATTAGATGAATAAAGTGCACTCCTGACTTGACTTGTTAATGCGACGGGACCAG
>UZAN01049203.1:0-17832 GCA_900618425.1 Echinostoma caproni | reverse complement strand
TCGGATAATTTGTGAACGCTGGAGCATCTCAGGAGAGATGCCACCTGAAAACCAACGAAAAATGAGGCAATCTTGGGTTGGTTTATTGCTGTAAGGGAAAAGCAGGACGAGTTTCCCATGATGAAGAGCATGGTTTTTAAAAAGGCAATCCAGCTATTACAAGTAATGTAACATCGTGACTTAAAGGCTTCCAAAAATTTGTTATTCAATCCTAGAAAGTAAGAGAAAAATAACTACCCCTTTGCATTACTTCATAGGTTTACGGGGAAAGCTTGGCGGTACCACGTGATGCATTGGACGAGTTTCGAGCTAGATTGCCACAGTTGATCCATGGATACGCTGACTGACCTATTTTCACTGCAAATAAAACAGCGTTGTATTACAAGCAGCTTCCAGAATGAAAATGGAGTCTCAAAGGAAAAAGCAGTTTCTGAATCCCAGAAATTGTATTACTGCTTCGTGGGAGCACAACTGGAGAAAATTTATCGCCGAACCTCCTGGACTCTGAATGGGGGAGGGGGAGAACAGGTTCCAAAGGAATGGTATGAATCGGTCATCATGCCGATTTATAAAGAAGGTGGCAGATCCTCTTGTGCAAACCATAGAGGAAGTAGTTTAAGCAACATTGTCTCTAAACTTCTTGCTGGTATTATACTCCGAGTTCACCACGGAAAATGGTGTTGTCCGCTCTCTCCGTTTCTTTTTAACTTTGTCATAGATGTAATTTTTGAAACAGCCCTACCCTCGTGCGAGGTTAGCGGCATCGATTTGCTCACAGGTTTGATGCACAGGTTGAGGTAATCGTGGTCGTCAATTGGAACAAGTGCTCAACTTCCATAGACTACGGTGGTTGGGACGTGTATTGCGTATGTCACCAAGTAGGCAGTTAACGGCTGGGAAAAGGTAAAGGGTAGTCAATCTAAGATCTGGCATGAGGGTTTGAAAACCCTAACCAGGACACTGGGTCACATGGGTACCGTTAAGCTCCCTGGACGTCGAGACCATGGTAAACGGTGGTTAGAAACAGCGATATCTCTGAATGTCCCAGATAGTGGTGCTCATGCATCTACTCAATATTCCTACAACCCAAATCTACATGAATACTCTATTTTACCCTTGAATTTGCTCTCAACATACCAATCCTCAGTCTGCTCCTTTATCCAAAGGGTGGCCAAAAGACAACCGAAACAAGCGCAGGAAAGTGCATGGTTAGTGGTTGTAAACACTGAACAGTGGTCACCAAAGCCACAGCCATTTGTTTTTTCGATATGCACATTAACACGCAAACGGGTGAAGGATTATCGCGATTGACTGGTAAGCGGGTGTGTGAAGTAAGATGTCATCCAAGCGATCACACTTGTCCCTGCTAGAGTGCCGATGATATGTGACACGTCATTGGCCAAAGGTCAACGTAACCCTGGTCTAACGCGCCCCTCACTGTTTGCGTGATGCACTTTTAATTTGTGAATCACTTAATGACATCACGTGTTGAGCTAATGTCACTTAAGTTTAACAACAATGGTCATAACGAATGTATCGATCGGTTTGAACATACACTGGTAACAGTAAAAGCGAACGAAGGAATATGTAGATGTCTAAAGACACTGATGATACACATTTTTCACCAGAAAATCATAAACAGATTGCACAGCGAACAATCAGTTTGGAATATGAGAAGGAAGTCAATGCATTGAGTATACCCCGTGACAGATATTACACATATTTTAGATGATGTGATTTTTCAAAGAGGAAATTCGTCGTGTATATGTCAAACGAAGCGAGAACTGAAAAGTTAGGAAGCGCTGAACAACTGTTTCGACCTGGTTGGGTCTCATAAGCAGTGCGAATCCATCCACCCTCAGGCTAGTACTGCGATGAGCGAGGACCGTGTCCCGCAACAAGCTTTTAAAGATAGGTTGTGCTAATTCGTGTAAATGGAAAATGAAAAAGAGTCTGATCAGCTCCCGGTGACCGAGTGGGTAGCATGCTTGCGTTCTGCCCATGAGGTCCCGGGTTCGATTCCCAGTTGGGTCGATGGATTCGCACTGCCGATGAGACCCAACTAGGTCGAAACAGCTGTACAGTGCTTCCTAGCTTTTCATTTCACGCTTCATTTGACATATACACGACGAAATTCCTCTTTGAAATTGAATCAAATCCTCCGTTATTCACATGATAAGATTTCCTCCGAATACGATTTTTTTGTCCCGTGTTCTACCTGGCTCATTCCTGTTTTCATCGAATGGGTTAATAGTCATGTGATCATTATAGCTAAAACAGTTTTATACGGTGATGGAAGCCATAAACGAAATTCTTTGGCTCGCCTAAAACTGCAAAGGAATGGAGGAATATCTGGAATTAATCTGCGGTAATTGGGTCAGAAAATTCCCCTGAAGAAAGGTAAGCAGTTTAAAATTGAAAAAGAGCTGAATATCGGATGCAATGTACCGATATTAAGCTTTGCAGATCTCAATTTCTTGGTTGCATAGAGGATACACCGTTATAAGTAGATAGTACACAGTTATAAACATTGGGAATAAAAACGAAAGTAACGTTTTCATCGATCCGGTTTATTTTGTCACAAAACTCTTACCCGACTTTTATACCACTTAATACTACGGACTAGCATGTTGTGTCGCAGTTCCTGGAATCTGCCCACTTCTTCGAATTCCCGAAGGGTGCGGCACAGCAGGAGACGGACTGTAGTTTGTGTTCGTAAACAGCGAGATAGTGTTAGGCGAAAGCGTTCAACCTCGAGATTTAGGTTTCTCACGAGTCGTACACGACGTAGTGTGTCCCGTAGATTATATTTAGAGATCGTAAGTCTTCCAATAATCTGGCTTACCCCTTCGCGAATGCGTGATACGGGAGTTGAACGTATCCGAAATCGGTCTCATGGGAAAGCCCCTTTTGCGTACCTTCGCTACGCCTTACAATCTGAGGATCATCGTACCCGTTGTTGTTCTTTTCGTTTTTCCACATGGTTCCCTTTTACAAACAAAAATCTATTTTCGCAATTGTTGTTGCGTCAGCACTATGACTGTTCAGTAGCCGGCGGTCGATCATTTTATTCTGTTTCGAAGATCCCAATCACATTAGTGTGACGCATCAGGTGTGCCCATGTAAACACTTACTATTGCGATTTTGGCGGTCGTACGTTTCCAATCGCCTTGCCTGTCTACGATGGATAGAAAGTACACAACGAACTTCTCCATCTCTTCAATGTTCAGCTAGTCAAAAACGTGAGACGATTTCACTAGTTTGCGCCCCAGCTGCAGTGTGCGACTGAATATATAACATCTGACTGGTCTATCACTTCTTGATTTAAAGGCTCTGCAGAAATGTGAGCGCGATTTTCCCAAGCCATCAACAAAACTGTATTGGTGATAGGACGATATTTTATGGTATCACCATTTAAGGTATTGAACTTCGCCTTCATCGGAAATTAGGGATGCTTGTAACAAAATGAACCCTTGCTCAGAACCACAGAATTGTTTCCATCTTTACTTTCCGGTAGTTATGGTAACCATTCTGATCGTTTGTACTCTTTTATGGCAAGTCGTCCCGGTTTCAATGAGTTCCTCCAATTCACCTATCCGCGTTGATCATGTGGCTAGGACAGATGAGAAACTATGTGCGTGTTTGTGATGGTGCTGTGGGGTGGGCATGACGCGGTGTTAGTGCTTTAAGTCGCTTATTCAATGAATGCCGTCTTCTAGCTAGCCTATCGCTTTCCACAAGCGATACGTTCACCATTAAAAGTGATGTAAGCGTGCCGATAGTTAAAGCTGACAAAAAACGAAAACCACATCACTGATGCAATTCAAACTGACAATTGAATACAGTGAAAGTTTTTTCGTGGTGGTAGATATATCCCGTTGAACCGTATGTAATATGACAGTTATATTGAAACGAACGTCAAAGATCATCCATAAAACGGCGGTTTCGAAAATGTTGGTCATCAGTTAATAGTTTGGTTACAGAGGGTAAACCTTTTCAGCATGGATTTACAATGGAATGAATCTGGGGGTAATAATAATAACCTCAAATTCTTGAATGTTATACAAAATGTTTATGTTTAAACATGATCTGAAACGAGCTATGTTAAGGCTGTATATAAACTGCCAACACGTCTGAACTTACGTGGTGAAACCCCTGGCCTACAATGCCTGATCCAAACCAATTATTGCGACTCATGTTGTTTGCGAATCCCATAGGGACTGGAGTATGAGCATTCTGGGGCGAACCCGTTGGACCGATGTCATTCTGTGGAGTATTGGATCCGGTTACTCTAACTGGCGTGTCCATTTGGCCCGGAGGATGTGATTGCGATGGAACTGCAACCATGGTTGCGTTTGTTGTGCTACTGGTGGTCGTCAAAGGAATGGTGCTGGTATTCATCGTGGTTGTCGTATTTGTGGCGAGTCCTGGCTTTCGTCGTACACCCCCAAAACTCTGTCCCATGGCGCCCAATGGTTTACTATTTATGGCAAAGCTTGGTCCGCGTTCTTTTCTTCTCGTCGTGGTTGTGCCTCCCGTGATCCAGTGACCATCTCCACCAGCTCCAGGGACTGGCCGAAGTTCGGCACCCATGTACTGGACATATTTCCCATGCAAATCCATGTAGGGATGTTTTAGCAGTGCGTCAGTGTTAAGTCGCTGGGTAGGATCCATCTCCAGACATCCCTATGATTGAAAAAAAGTGTTTGAAGTAAAAGGGTTGATAAAATAAACTATTTTTACATGAAATCCAAACGATATAGTCTGTTTTTCCTGCCGTATTGTGTTTCAATTAGGTGGAAATTAATATATATCTTTCTCAATTTAAAAGAAAACAAAAAAATCGGAGTGAAAGATGCAAAATGGAAAACTGATTACGGTTTTTTCTCTCGATCCGTCCCGTCTCGCATTCACACAGATGTCTGTGGATCAGCCCATATAGAACCGAATGATCTCAGTTTGTGTTGAATGAGTGCGTCCGCACCATTTTCGGTTGTTTGACAACAAGCAAAGATCAAAGATTTATTATGGGAATAACTTACAAGCTGATGGTTTTCTCCTCCCATAGGTTCGTGTGGTGGTTAAAAAACAGTGATTCATACAATCCCCTGTGTAAAATGTCACGTGATACGTGCTTCTTCTACTGCTGCACGCAGCTTCACTTATGTTGGAATGTAAAGTATGCTAATATTTCATCGAGTCTCAGTTTGAAAGAGCACGGACGACGTAGGATGGGAGAAAGTTCCAGATTGAACACACTCTGACTGCAAATAAGTGATGCTGGCATTCCAGGTGGCATTTTGAGACCATTAGCTTGGATGAATGTCCTCTAAGATGAACATTGGGTGATAACTTCAAAGCGGACGACACAGATGGCTTGGATTTTGCATTATTTGGTATATCATAATCATATCTCCTCTGATGCGCCGGTAATCATTGGAATATAACCTCAGTGACTTCTCTGCGTATGAACACCGATTCGACCCCCTGACCCTTTTGGTGACCATCCTTTGTGGAGGCTCTAGCATTTTTGCAATCACGTTGTAGCCATGAATTCCATTCCTGGATAGCATACTCTGTGGGTGGTCGAATGTATGCTGATAGTAGATGGGGGAAAAGCGCTGACTCGAACCGGCCAAAGATCCGCTTAAGCAAACCGACATTCTCTACAGCTGCATTGGACACCTTGGTGCAGTTGACTGAGCAGCTTAAGTTTTCGTGAATGATGATGCCCAGGTCCTTCTCACTTGTGGCGTGTGGCAGTTGTTCATTTCCGAGGAAATACGAAAATCGCCCCCTGTGTCGTAGAGATAGAACCTTACACTATGGCCAAATTGAATTCAATGTCGTTCATAATGGACCACAGGTGAGTTGCCTTCAACGTTTCCTGAAGTGCCAGTGAGCTCGCTGGTTACGTTACTGTATTCCTAATTTTCGCGTCATCTGCAAAAAGTAATGATTTTGGCCCCAGTGCCTTCGGTAGGTCGTTAATGAATCTTAGGAAAAGTCGCTGGTCAAGCACAGATCCAAGCACGAGGCCCCAACAACCGTGATTATAGATTTTCCGCAGTAGAATGTCGTGATTCACCCGATCGAACGCTTTTGAGAAGTCTAAATAAATAACGTCTACAGCGTCGCCGTCATCATATGCTTTTGTCCATTCTTCTCGTGTCATCAACAAATTGGTAGCGCAGGATCGATTTCTTCGGAATTCATATTGAGTAGATGACAAAACTTGTTTCTCTAGGTGTTCCATCAAGGAATCTGCTACTATGGACTCCATGACTTTGGACAGCACTGGAAGGAGGATTACAAGGCGGTAGTTAGCGGGATCGCTACGGGAACCGCCTTTGTAAATGGTTGAAATTACTCCCTGATTCCACGACGGGTCGATTGCAGTGTGATCGAACATCCTCTGGAATAGGAAGGCTAGTAGCTCGGCTATTTGATTTGCCAGGCAGAGATATACCAGGACAATGTTGAATTCCTACGGCCGGATTCCAAGGGAACCAATCAATACTATGCAGCGTTCACAAAATCCACTCGAACTCGGCTTTTACAAGCTTCGTCAAAACAAACAAGAGGTTATATTAAAAAATTATGACAACTCCCGATCCGTAGGAATCAGGTTAATACAACACAGATTTACCTTCGTGAGGCCCCACTCCTATGTAGTTCATATGATCTCGCTAATTGTTGTCAACCTGTTGGACTCATTGCACACATGTACAAAGGCACACCCAACACCAGTGATGGATCGGAGAATTTTTTTGTCTGCAAGTTGTATAGTATAATCTGTGTATCATCTAGCTAAAAGAAGTCGATAAAAGTTTCAACATTTAAGCTAGTTAAAGGAACCTCAAGTTGACGTCTGAGAGCTCGCCAAGCTAGACGATATGGGGGCAGTTTAAGTGGCAACCTTCACGAAGCTCTGCCACTTGCCACAGTTGTGCCCACATTTTCCAAGGGCAGTCCTGGTTGTGATATCAAGCTTCCTTAATTAGAAGTCCCATCATGTGTATCCGCGGTCGTCCACTGTAGCAAGTGGTCGACCTCCATAGATTACGTTGGTTGGGGTATGAGTTACGCATGTCACCAAATAGGTTGCCACGGCGAGCGATGTTCGCCGAGGCAGGTAGTGGGTGGAAGAAAGTCAAGGGTGGTCAAGCTAAGACCTGGAATGAGGGTATGAAAACCCTAACCAGGAGAATGGGTCACATACGTCCCGTTAGGTTCCCTGGATGGGGACCTCGGGATGATCATATTCGATGGTTAGAGACACTGAGTGATACGGCTGGGTGTCTTAAACAGTGGCGTTCTCTGCAAAATTAATGGAATGAAATCCTAAATTTTCTCTTCGATCCTACTTTCAACCTTTCCTGTGTTTCTCCTCATGTTCATCCAAACGGGCAGCCAAAAGACAGCAACCAAAACCTGCGAACGATAGTGCATGGTTAATGGTTGCAGAAACTGAAACTGAAACCCATCATATGTCGTCCGGTTCCACATATGTAAAAGACTCTTGAATAACACTCGGGGCATGCAATAGTATAAGCCATCACGGAATACTCTTGTATACCGGTTCTGTATAGAGCATCATGAGATTTTGCCTTCACCCATATGAGTGATTCATCCAAGATAGGTCGATTGGGCAATTCGAGGCAAGCGTATTTTGCGGTCAACAGTGTGATCACGCTTCATCTATCTTGTAACGAATTACGGAGCCCGGCACTCGTGTATCTATGAGGCGTGTGTGTGTGGGGGAGGTTGTTAAACTTGCTCGCACCTGGCCCAAAGTTGAATCAGATTAGATGTGATATGACCTTACCAGGTGCACATGGAACGAATAAATTTTGTTCCCCGGTTTGATTTTTCTATGCATACTTTGCTCTAAGTTCATTTGTTTTCTAAGTTGATCATGACGAAGGCTATCCCGAAACCAGTTGATTGCTTGATTTTTCTGTCGTTTTCGTACGGTGGAATAGGAGCTTGAAAACATAATACAGCACAGTTGCATAGTTGTACGGGATGCATTCTGCTGGATCTCGCCAGTGGTACAGCACAAAATAAACCATATCCATGTTTACGACTAAAAGATGGAACTGTTTGTTACCAGTTCCGAATTTGGTGGTTTTACCAAGCAGATGAATAAATCTTTGAATCCCAATCGTTTCGGCAAACTGTACTGGGCATGAACAGATAGAGGATAGGGTCGCAGAGGACTTAGTAATTCGGTCCAGCGTAAAAGTCCAAACTGATATCGCCAAATTCTGATTCAATTTCCACCAAAGCTACAGTTTAGTTCAGTCTGTGTAGGTGGTCCAGGGTCAATGAATATTGTTTTATCTGTTGCACGTATTTGTAATAAATAAGCGGTGATACAAACCTAATAAAGTACGGCGAAAACAATCCTGTTGGTGATTGTGTACTCTCTTCAAATATATTCTGTGATGAGTTTTTTCAAATCAAGTCAGTAGTAGCTTTATGCACTCGGATGGGTGAGGAAAAAGTTGTGCCAATTTTTTCAGGCAAAGAAAGACTGAGGATATATACTAAAGCCGCTAAATACGAAGAGACCTGAAAAATTCCAGGGGTGTGTTTATCTGCCTCATATAGTTAATTGTTATTTTATTTCATCGGAGGTAAATAGGTTAAGCTGGACCACTCGGTCTACGTTTTCTCAATCGTTTTGTTATTGTTTTTCTAAGAGAATAAATCCGTTGTTTGAACTATAGAATGCATCACATCATCGAAACTAGTTTCGTGATGGGGAATCAAATCACGCATGTGGTTTTCGCTCGGATGTCGGTTGTCATGACGAGGAGACCAGGGGACTATGATACCGAGCGTTTTGAACCGAATCACCATTGATTCATCGAGGGAGAGAGGGTGGTGGATAGACGCAGGGCTGAGTTTTGTTGTGCGTAATTTTTCTGGAAAACGGAGCATGCATCTCATTTGTGTCCGGGGCCGAGTTGGGTATGAACAACAAGCAATGGAAAATGTTTAACCGACCTAGCGATTTGTGCGCATCATGTGGACAATCGCAGCGGCTGAACTGGTTTAGCCGCAATTGAACAGGTCACGGGTTGTGAAATGCTCTGGTCAATTGCTCGTCAGTTGAGGCTCTTCTTGATATCAATTTCTGTTCGAATCGCACATATAGGTTCAAAATAATGCAATCGTTTGTCAAACACTCTTATTAGCGTTGTTACAGGGGGCAGCAAATAAGTGATAAATATGATTGAATGAAGATAATGATGACGTGAGAATAGCACCATTTGAGACGATCTATCTTATTGCGCCATTATCGCTTTCATTGGTTATCTTTGATTAGTGTTATTCCATTACCAGTCAAAAACCAGTTGCTACCATCGCATATGATAAAAGCTGCAATGAACGGATCGAGAATGATAAAAACTATCCTCAATCATCTCAGAATTTCGGGCAGCCACAATACTTGATAGTCGTAGTCGAATTAAAAGGTCGATTTGAGGGACCACAACAAGGGATGCCGAGGAAACAGCGTTGTTCCCGAAAGCACGAGTGCAAGTCTATTTTAAATTCGGTTAACTTCTAACTCAGAAAATGGTTATCACTATACACGTGTATTCTGATTAATTTACCTTACGTAGATATAAGAAACTCATAAAACAGATTTTCGAAAGCAGTAAACGAAAATGTCTTGTCAGTGCTGATATCTAACTGTAGGGGAGAATCCCATCAGTCTTTTAAAAACTGGTATGTGTTCGAATAATTTGCTTCGAGAATTAATTCTTTTAATTCCACCGCGAAGCAACAGAAATGTTCTCTCGCAGTGTCTGGAGAGAAGGAACATCATTAGACAGTCTGGGAGGCGTTTTAGAACACAGCCCTTACCTGTAAGAAACTCAGCTCCTTTCCGGTTAGTGGAGGATGCAGAGATTTGAATTTATCCTCAAGATTGTTCTGGAAGCGAGAAAAGTAACCGTAGAAACGGATAGAAACGAGATTCTTATAAAAGAATTAATACGTATAGACAATACTGGTTCATAAAACTGCATGAATCGACTTATATGTACACTTAAAAGCATCAGATGTAACGACTGATGGTAATTTTCCAAGAATAAGGCGATAGTTGAGAAGACGGATTCGGCTGCCAGTGATTAAAGTGACTTATGTTTTCAAGGAAACAATTTATCGTTGCAAGAACCAATTTGGGAAATAAGCGTTAAAAATATTTGGTCACTCGATGCAGAATACTGACACATTTCCTCATCAGCTAACTTCTCACTCGATTTGCGTGACATTCGAATAATGTGTTGATTTTCATTAGAGTTTGCGATTAAATGTTAACCCAAATTCACCCACACACCATTTGCTGCTTTGGTTTGGAAATCAGAACACGCTTCGTTAACCATAAACATCTGGAGTCGAATCTGTAAAACCAACAGGATGCCGCTCCGTCACCAGTATCCGAGGATTTTATTACTAACAATATATACTTGTTCGGTTTGTTAACAAAGAAGGGCACTTCATTTCACACAAAATTCATTATTGTTCACCATTCTTACCAACGGTTCAATCACATAAATTAGTGCAATTCATTTTTTTAAAGTCTCCACAATTTCGCACTGATTCGGGTGCGGAGTTTTCATCAACTAAAATGAGAATCAAAAGTGACCGGGGGAAAAGGCGTACTCAACGATGAAGCAAACTTAATAGGAAATGAACAGGTTTTACAGTGACCCCGGTTACCGTATTCCATCATTAATCGGCAAGGTTCACGCAACGCATGTGAAACTTCCTGTTTTTGAAGAATTTTGATTACAGTAACTTCAGCTAGTGAGCTGAGTATACTTGTAAATTAATGTTTGTGATAAGCAACAAATATAGCTGGACAGCTGTTTCGTCCTGTTTAGGACTCATCATCGAGAGTGCCTGGTGCCTCTGAGAAGTCGAATGGGCTAATCCAAGCTTGATACCCCAAAAACGCAAAATTAATTTCTCAAGATCCTTCCATATATACAATTATGGATATACATAACACTGGCTTGTAGACAAGCATAGTGCCCACGCCACAACAATAATAACATTAACAGGGGATAGGTAGCAAGCTCAGCACATAGATGGACGGTAAAACGGCAAGTAAGATTCCATGATTCCATCGATTCTAATGTGGCTCCAGAGTTATCTACAGACAAACAGTTTCGTAACGGAGCGGGTAAGCGTAATCCGAAATGGATTCCACGCGAGGTTAACACATTCAATTTTACTCAATGACGGTAGAAGAGAAACCGTAATAATAGCACTTTTGTTTGATCAAGCGTGAGGCATCTATTCAAAACAAACCACCAATTCGATCGTAATAAGTCATTCAGAACTATTTATTCGACCAGACACTCACGGTTACTACGACTTGCAGAGGCGCTAATCGATGGAAGCTCACCCAGTGCCAACAGAAAAAACTGTATGTTAGCTTAGCACCAACTTAGTAACTTATCGGTTGTTTTACCTTCCCTTGCTTACTACTCAGTGTACCGTGAGACATTTTTCGGCAGTTGAGATGCAGTGATTTTGCGTTACTTGTTACAAGTTCTTTATTCTGATTGACCAAATTCCGAGCAATCCCTCTGCCTGGATTGTGTCATCTATTATTCAACAACCAAAACCAACTTTCCGTTAATACAACTGGGTATTCACGAAACTGAGTTTTCTAACATTGCAGACGGATGTTCTGAATTATACTTGTGTATTGACTAACATTGTTGCCCTGGTTCAAGTAGCTCAGTTGCCTTTCACAGCCTTTTTCCACATCTGGAAGAGTAACTGCGTTCTCTCATCTTTATTAGTTTTTACAACAGGTCTTGTCCAACCCAAGCGTATTAGACACCACATGTGACCTCCGCTGCCTCACGTCTATCCGAAAGGATAAATTTCAGTTTTTTACTACTCAATGTTGAACGCTTCCAATCCGTTACCCCGATGCAAAGCTGTTTGTGGTTAGTGCCATTAATTTTGGTTGAAACTTCTTGCCATTTAAGCTTGGAAGAATACAAACAAATCCACTACGTGTACAGACAGCACCGAATCAAACATTTCGGGTGTTTCTACTGAAGCCTATTGTTTAGCCGTTGCTACTGGATGTTTGATTTTCTAAGAGCTCTCCGGTTGCACTGTCCCCATTCAGTAAACTTAGCAAGCCGCCCATTCGTTGCACTTTTAACTTGAATTGGTCCTTTAGGGCAGAAAACGATAAAGTAATAAGAACATAAACCGCCCCCCCCCTCTCACCTTTTATAACCGCTGCTGCTCTGCTTATCCTTTGGGCAAGGCAACATAAAACTGCCAAAAATCTTCACCTTGGACACTCTTCCCTTGCCAATCCGCCAGCATCTAACATGGTCTTAGATAGTGAGATTCAGTCATTCACCTGTGATTGATAGGCCTCATGCAGCGGGAAAAAACGTGATAACTGAGAGCACGAATATGAAAACAAAGCGTTTTCTATTCATTGTGAAAAACTGACCTTGTTCTCTGTCACTTGCAGTTTATAACCCTTGAAAAACAGATTCTTCTCAAAAATTTCACGATGCCTTGGAACTAGGTCGCCTGTAGAAACAAACACAGACCAAGGAAAATGGTGACAGCATATCCTATTATGTTTAGACGAGAAAGATATGATTGATCAATTGTGTTTTCAAAGAAAATTGCAGTGGTTGAAATGATGTGAAACGATTGTAGCTCGGGATGCGGATGTTGATGTTGGTGAGTTCTCCGAGCAGGAAGTGTTGTTCGCAGACGTTTNGAGCAGGAAGTGTTGTTCGCAGACGTTTCGTAGCCAAGCTAGGCAACATCATCAGTGTGACTTCGATTTCGTGCCTAGCTTGGCTACGAAACGTCTGCGAACAACACCTCCTGTTCGGAGAACTCACCAACACCAAAATTGCAAAGGATTTAACAAAAAACACAAAATTTACAAGCATTTACCAATAATATGATAAAATGCAAAGAGACGCACCGCGGCGAAAAGGTCAGTTTCAGTGTTTCAGTGTTTCATATTGAAGCGTATATATATATATAAATATATATACATACATATATATATATATGATCAATTACAGACAGGGGTTCGTGAGATATGCGGGTGGGTTAAACGTTCACACAATTACGTTTTGATTGTTCTCCACCTCAGATATAGTTTTTGTATAATCAGGTGATGATGTTTGCTTGCTGGAGCATCAGTCACGTGTGGCTAGTTTTGTGGGGATTGTGGCGATGATTACTGATTATCAAAGTGATGATTATAGGATTCGAAATCTCGCCTGGTTGAACCGTCCCGTATTTACTCTCGACGCGAATCGGAACGTTTGTTACATTTGCATTTAGAATTGTGGGAACAGGCGGCAAATTTATGATCGACTTATCAGCCTGCATTGCCTTCCTTCAAAAACCACCGTTTNCCACCGTTTTTTAATGTAGTGTTGTACCGATATCATAATTATTGATGGAAATCGAGCTTATTAGTCACCGTGTTCTCTTTATGCGTTTTTTGGAACATTTTGGAAAAAAAGTAAATCGGCATATTGCATTCACAGTGTTACAATTAGGTCGTGAGAACGTCTCCGGTCTTACTCGTGCGGTTTGCTTGAGACAGGACTTCATCTCAGTGAATTCAGAGGGGTTAGGATTCAACGAACGTTTGCATTTGCACCTTAAACTAACACTGTTTCGTAGTACACCGAATTAAAGAGCAAATGGTGGTCGCATATTACGTGAATACGTACGACGGATTCAAACTGCCACGGAATGTGTCTAGATTCAAAAGTGTAGGACAATATTTCTCCCAATTCTTGTCATAACTCTCTAAATATTCACCTATTGGAGTGCATCAATCATACACTTCACTTGATACGAGCATCTACAATCTGTAATCCACAGGAGTACCAGCAAAGCCATTGCTTCATTCGTAGATTGTCATCATTTCTGCCCAGTGAACTGGATTCCGTTAACTTAAAAGCGATGACTATCGCGATTGCACACTATTTGGTCTCAATCAGGGTGGAGTTCCACAAGGATCCGTACTCGGTCCGTACCTTTTCCTAGCATTCATAAACTACCTAGCAGATGTCCTTGGAGAAAAGGCATTATTATTCGCTGATGACGTCAAAACATGGAGGACGGTAAACTGTCCTGAAGATTGTGAAATCTTGCAGGAAAATCTCGACGTAGCTCATCGATGGTCCATCATTAATGAGATCGAATTCAATGTTGAAAAATGCAAAATAGTATCGCTGCGCTGCAGGGGTCGCTTTCCATACTTACTTGGAACTCAGCCATTGCCGCGTTCTCCGTACGAAAAGGACCTCGGAGTTATCGTTCGTGAGGATCTAAGATGTTCCACACACTGCGTAAAAGCTTCTTCAAAGGCTTTAAAACACGTTGGATTGCCAAAACGTATTTTTAGATCATTCGAAACAGCCCTATTGCCCCGTTTATTATCAGCATACACTGAGTATGCAAACAGGCTTGGAATCCATGGCTGATTCGCGACCAAAAGGCCTTTGAACGTCCGCAGAGAACAGCAATCAAAATGGTCAAAGGGTTACAATCTAAGACCTACGGTGAAAGACTGTGAATTCTCGGATTCTACTCGTCTGAATACCGTCGAATACGGGGAGACATGATCCTCGTTTATCAAATACTACAGCAACCTAACCACCCGTGTTGTACTCTACTAACGCTATCAAGGAATGGTCACCTCCGAGGACATCCGTTCAAACGTCTGCTTCAAAAGAGCTGGCTCGACTGCAGGCGTCATTCTTTCAGCCTCAGAGTTTGTAACACCCGGAACTCTCTTCCACCTCAAGTTGTTTGTGCATCAACCATCGATTCATTAAAATCACGACTGGATGAAGCATTGAACCATCTAACTTTTCAGTACCCGTGAGTGAACGTCAGAAGTTGCTATCCAGTTGTACTACCAGCCGAATCCAGTGTGTACAGACCCTGTGGGATTCAATAAGCATCGGCTTTGTAATTTACCCATAAAAGAAATTTGAATTTGGATACAATCAGCGGAATCATTGACAGTCCACAAATAGAACCGAATTGTGAACCATTTCCCCGGGTTACTCAAGACACGAGTGTTGGCAAGTGCATATTCACATCGGGAGTAAGTGATTTTAGATTGCTCGAAAATATAGTACTCTCTCTCTTGTTATTTCTAAGTTGTGTTAGTGTTATTTTTTTCGGTCTCCTGACAACCTTATCCAATGCGACCAGGATATATTCTTCTCATAGAACGGTTCTCGTTAATCTGAAATTACTCACACTGACTCGTAGATACTTATGAGTTTTAAAACCATTCCGGAATATCCCAAAATCCTTTATGTTTTTCATACTACTCGTACACAAGTCTGTGATTGACCCTCAATGTCCAATTGGAATTTACGGCGCTTAGGTGAATTTGTACATTACTTATTTGTCAACCTTCAGATCAATCTTCTACGGACGAAAAACATATTGAAGACTATTTGTAAACTACGTAGTTCGCACTTTCGCGTTCGTAAGCTGAGGCAAATTGTGAGAGGTGATATGGAAACATTCGTTTTTGTGATCTAAGGTGTTTCTCCAGTTATGATGCATCGTCCCCCTTCACTATTCTCAAGCTCAAATAAAGAGGACTTTCGAATCATTTATCTATGCTTAGTTATCCTAGACTGCATCTTCAGCATACCCCAAGTGTGTTACTATTTGGTATTGGTGAGATTCTCATCGGATAGGATACTTACTTTTCTGTGACCGTTAGTTAAAAGAATTCATTCTTCATATAATGATCTTTTGGAATACCCCTGTATGGATTCAGTCCATGTGCTTGTGGTCTTTCATCCACGCCTATAACATTGCGTTAATGCTCCATGTTTCTCTTCTTTCGCACAAACAGTTAACTATTAGGAGAAGGCTCTGATGGAATCTCTAACAAACTTGCTGTTCGAAACTGAATCGATGTATTTTATTTCGACCTTGATTATCAACTACATTTTTCCATTTGAAAAAGCTCTCGATAAAATTTCAATCCACATAAAATAGTACGATACAAAACAATACATTTGACAAACAAATCATATCCAGATGATCAATTCGTCGTGTAAATGAGGCGTGAGCTGTAAGGCTGGAAAGCACTGGACAGCTGTTTTGGTCTCGTTGGATTTCATCAGCAATGTGAATCCATTGACAAAATTGGAGATCAAACCCGTGACTTCACAAGTAGAACGCAAGTATACTACCTGATGGGTCACCGAACAGCTGATCAGACCGTTTCTTATTTTAAATATACACGAAACAGCACAACCCACCTTTGCGAGATTGTTGCGAGTATCGATCCTTGCTCATCTCACCACTAGCCTCCAGGTTTATGACTCGGTTGGACACTTTCAAAACCTGACTTGTTTACTAAAAGTAAGCCATTGGCAAAGGCTCACAATGACGCATCTGACCAAGATTAAACACACATGATATCAATGACGCCGGGTTAAACCCAATTGGTGCGGAGAATCACGGGTACAATCCGAGTAAACTAGCGAAGCCAACGACGTTCCGTTAACGAACCAGCCTAAGCGCAAATGCAAGAGCAATCGCAAGATTTAGACCAAACAAGAGAGATGCTGCGATCAGCTGTGTGCCAATACCATGTGTGTGTGATAGGTAATCGGGATATCCTTTCGCGGTGTGTGGTAATTGCTGAGACGTGTTACTGATTGTAAAACGAGGATCCGTCATGCGAACCCTAGTCGGATTATACTACCCTTTTGGGGACCTCTTGATCTGCTTAAAAGGGAGTTGGCGAAGTTGTATGTAATTATGATTTGGTAATCGGAGGCGCTAATGCATCTAGTAAAAGCGTGAGCTCACTTAGTTTACTGAAAATTATGTGACTTTGCATTGTGCTTTGTTGCAGCCTTTTGGTTGTTTCTTTTATTCCTCGATGATTGTTCAACCAAAACGGGCAAGTCCACAGACAGCAACCAGACAATGAATGGTTGTTGGTTCTGTAAATTAGGCTGAATAACTGATTTGTTATTTTTGTCCGAGGTCCGACATATTATTTTTATTAGATATTTCACACTTGTCCGAGTCCGAAATGAGTGCCAAAGTAGTCACAGAGCAACAATACTTATAACAAAGAAATCGACCTATGATTTGGTCGTGGGTGGAATACTGCTAGGTTACCCAGGCCAAAGCCGGCGAATTTTATTTTGGGGAACCCTACATTAACCAACGGAAGAATCCGGAAAGGTTGGCATGTATTCTCATGATCTTTTAAATAACTGCTTCTGTTATGTACTTTTTCCACTGCGCACTGTGGGTCTAGTCTTAGGCTCGGTATATAAGTTACAAACGGTTTGTCTCAGAAGAGCTTTCAAGAGGACTACTCATTACATAATGTTCACAACATTCTTTAGTTCATTGCTGGTAGCCACATGGTGTTTATTTTATTTATATTAAGAAAACAATTGCAATGCTGTCATACAGAATGTTCAAAAGATGATATATCAGCTACACACTCAGTCCGTTCACAACATAGTAGCGTTTGTCACAAAGCAGCCCGCAAGCGAGCACAAACTTCACACATTTGCTCACCTAATGTCCTTGTGATCAGATGTAGTTGATCTAAATCGGATCGGCCGGGCCATAACGGTGTGCCTGTGAGCATTTCGGCAACTACACAGCCGACAGCCCACACATCAACCGGCGGGCCATATTGCGTGTCACCGACCAGGAGTTCTGGAGCACGATACCACCGGGTGGCTACATAGTCCGTATACTCATCACCTGGACCAGCTGAAAAAG
>UZAN01049201.1:9556-22581 GCA_900618425.1 Echinostoma caproni | reverse complement strand
TCTATGGTCAACACAGAGTAAACAGTTCAATTGTGCCTGCGTACGATTTCATGCGTAGTCACTCAGACACAATGAATCTTGCAAACCTGTCGATCTTCCAACCCGGAGGATCCAGTCACACTGGTAATTACATTTCCCGAATTCGTGTAACTTCGGAGATTAGATCTTGCAACAGAGTACATGTAACCGGTTTTTGAGAATCAACAAACCCTCATAGAATTTCTCCACGTGGCTGAATCCGGGTTATTTGTTGATGTCGAGTGGGGCAGTTGATTTTAACGAGTGATGAATAGTGGTGATCTTGATTGATAATCTATATAACTCATGTCTGAACGACTTATAGCATCGGTACCGTTACTTTCCCGTGATTTTTACTGCACCTACGGTGACGATTTCTCTAGTAAATCTATGGAATTTCTGATCGGATGAAAACTTCACAGATTGGTAGACCTCAGTAACAAGTGTGTGCTCACATGTCTGGTACGGTTGGTTGGGTTGGTCTAATCTTGGATATATAATAATGATAGACCACTTTATAGTTTCATTTTCCGTTCGTTGTCCTGGTGTTTGACATGATTATTGATTACACATAATTATCAGTCGGGCGACTTACGTCAGGCAATAAGCATTCGTGTTGTTATCATAGTGATAAAACACATGACCATGTGTCACATTAGCTATCCACGTTTGACAGATAAAACTATCCGTCCGTGATCAATCGAATAATTATACCTATCTGGTTCATCTTGATGACACTGTGGTTTCTGAAACATAAATAACTGAATAGAATATTCTATGCACGTACGCACATTGTGTATGTATGTATGTATGTGTTGATGTATGTTTGTATGTATGTGTTGATGTATGTGTCCTGGTGATACGGTACTTCACAGTTTTTCACTCAAACTGCAACAAATATCCAACAGTTTGACAATGTTTTTTAATGTACATTCTTTTTACACGGTAGTAGTTTTGTTAGTGGAAAGTGTGATTGGGTAAAGATTTTGTCAACGGAAAAAATTGTTGTAGCTGAGTTTCACCGCTCATTTGTGTGTTTTCTACCGGGTGTATTGGATTTATTAGGAGCAATTCATGAATCAACTGATGCTACACAAACTATGCGACTCTCCCATGCATTTCTGGACAAAAATACCGATTGCTGAGCACTGGTAGCAGACCTAAATACATGACATGACAGCTTGCCAAGCAAATCTTAACACTGGGTCGCCATCTCATTCGTCAGTTCGTCAACGGGGTCTTAGTTTACATCGATATAGGACATGTGCTATTTCATTAATCAAATCAGTAAATTGCGACCAAACTATTTGACATTGATTTAGGTAGGGATTAACATCAGTCCATGTTCCCCGAGATTTCAACCCGAGCACAAGTTGACGTGCTCGAACTAAACCGGCTACCATCAGCCACATAGGCGGTGTCCATACGTGGGTTCGAATCCCACCGAGGGTCCTGAACTCTCTGCAATTTCAACAATAATCCTTATAAAAGTCAACGGTCCATGAGTTGCCGGAGGGCACCAAACCGCTGGGTTGCTCAGGCCCAGGGAGTTCACAACCGAAGCCTTCGGTTAGTCAAAGCCTGACCCGCGATGCAGCGGTGCAGTGCGTGAAACCCACTATCTATTGAGGGACCGGTATCCAGTTCATTGGATCATACGCTCTTTGGACGGGGTCAAAACTCCAAGGTGCCCAGCACATCTCGATACCCAATCGAACCGGCAACCACTGCTACGACCAGCAGTTCATCAGTCTGTGAGCGCAAAAAAACCGAGAACAGTCAACACACATTTTCACAGTCACTCAAATGAATACAAACATCGTTGAGCTCGTTCGCTCACTTGGTACTCCGCTTCATTGATTTTATTCTGATTGAAAGACTTGTACGACCTGTGTTCATGTACACAGCTTGCGCCAATTCGTTACTATGACGCGGTTGAAATCAAATGCGTGAAAATGTCTGCGAACAAAAATCGTGTATCAATATATTGTTTTCATTGCGTTCATCGTTTCCGGTCGGTTGGCCGGAAACGACAAAGGAGATGTTTCCGTTGTTTATTTGACAATTCAAAAACGGTCTGATCAGCTGCCGGGTGTCCACGTTTGCGCTCTACCTACGAAATCCTTGATTCGATCCCCGTTTAGATCGATGGATTTGCACTGATAATGAGACTTAACCAGGTCGAAACAACTGTCCTATGCCTCCTAGGTGTTCAGTTCACGCTTTATTTGCTATATATACCACGAATTCCAGCTTTGAAATTCAAATTACGCATGAGGAATAATATAGTAATATATCATTCGGAAAGTGTACTATTGTATCTTGCTTTCTGTGGTACTATCTGTCTTCACCATCGTTTTCTCATGCACACACTGTGTGTGTAACACTGCACCCAATTCGTGACAGATTGTGCCTCGTGGACGCGTCCGATCAAGTCAAATGATCGATTGCGCTAGTTTGTGACAATCTGGTCGAATTCTGCAGAATCGAACTGTGGACAATCGTTTCCTGAAGATGATTTTGGTGAGTTTTTGTTTTTATTTTCTGTTTCAGTGATTGAGTGTGAATTAGATATTGCTACTCATTAGATGAATTGGAATTTTCAAATTCGTCCCATCAAACGTGGAATTAAACTATTCGTTGAACCGAAAAGAGAAGCTACCCATGTTGAACTTGTTGATTCAAAGGGGAAAGTGGCACTGATGAATGTCTTGAGAGGAAAAATGAAGGTGGCGGTAGAAACGTAAAAATTAACTGATCCTATTATTGCTTATCAGGAATGTCCAGTTATTTCGTGCCGGAATGCATTACACAATCCCTAGAATTGTGAATGTTCCTGTTATACATATATTTATGTGCCCCTAAAGACATCCATATAGTTGCATACATTTTGCAGCCTCATGTAAGGAACTCATAAGTCGCATCATACAATCTCGCAGACTAGAATCAGTGAAATCTGATGTGCGCTTTCTTTCGGGTTCGTTGACTTGTTTTCCATTCAAATTTTACAATCGAATTTTGTAAATATCGACAAACAATCGGAGATAGTGTTTTTTATTCTAATTAGAACTAATCAGCAGTGTACATCTTTCGAATTCCTGTCGGGGATTAAAAATTCAAGCCTACGGATTAGGATCGGAAACTTTTTCTTCTGAACTGGGTGGTGATAGCGCAGTGGTTTAGTCGGTGTCACCGGTGTACTTTGAACCCTATGGTCCGAGGTTCGAGCCCCGCTACTGCCAACTCACTTAGGTGGTAGGCAGGTTTACTGTCGTCCGTTCAAATCTAGGGGGACCTTATGCGGTTCGTCATTCTAAGTCCCGGGTTACTAGATTTCATCAGTGAATAGTAGGTTTACGCTTCCATGGGTGTCACCCGAACTGCTGTTCATCACACAGAAGCGTGTGTAATAATAAAAGAGACAGAGTACTTGTCCTTTACGTGGTCTTTGTTGGCCATTCCAACATTCAAAATCAACATCGACCACGAGTTATTTTTATGCTAGCGATCATTGTTGACAATTCGACGGACGAAGTAATTGGTAGATACCCGAAAAACGTTCTTCTTCACAGCCACAAAACGGAGCAATACATTGCGATTCTACAATACTGATCGTTCATATCTGCTGAAAGAGATTATTTCTGTCGCTATCCGCATCACTATCTTCCACCGTGGATCAAAATTAAACTTCATCATCTCACGTTCAAAGCCAATGACTGGCCAAATGGGTGAACTGAACCGTTAGTTTGTCTCTCTGTCCGGCTGCAATCGAAACCTTCGATTTCAATTGTGTTTGCATTCTTTAAATCTTTGTACCTGGTTCTGCCCTCCGGCAGTATGGGTGTGTGGGGGTGGAGTTTGTGTGGTAAATAAATTAAGAGCACTAAACGGTCAGAGTGAACCGATCTGACGGTAACAACCACTACGAATTTGTTGTGTTGGCAACTGTCCGCGGTGATTGACGTGGCAAACTATCTACATAGATCGGCTCCCTTAATTATACTTACACCGGGACACAGATAGCCACCAAAACTGGGACCCCGGATTAGGCTCCTCAGACTGAAATGCGAGGCGAGGCGAAAAGGAACAACGCGGAGACGAAATGTTTACACAATCGGGGGTCGAAAAATGTGCACACACACCTGTTACTCATTTCTGTCCCAAACTGTTTCCTCTGTGTGTGTGTGTGTGTGTGTGTGTTAAGATCGATTGTTCTTTCTAGCCAAAGGGATAATTAACACCCTGGATTTTGGACAGTACTTACGTGGCCCATGGACGCCACCACAGTGCGTGTGTGTGGTCGCCCTCGCTCGCCTACGCGGACGTGAGCAGTGTTCCGATGGTCAGGTCAAACAATCCGAATCGTTGTTGCATTTGCTTCTCTCATCCAGATCTATTCATGTGGAGATCGGGTCGAAGTGGACTGAGTATGGGCGTACTCGAACTTTATTCCCATTTAAGGACATCAGATGGCGGGGGCTGGGGGCGGTGCGTGATGTGCGATATAGGGATTCGGATCGTAGCCCATCGACAACACAGGATAGGTCACGTGCAGGCACGCTGATTGACACTTACCGGGTCAGAAACACACGTTAGCTGCCGTTTGTGAGGCGTTCACAACATTTGGACATACGGGGAGACAAACAAACTCAGTCTTCCTCCTCACCCACCCCAAACGCGGACGTCAATCTTCCTTGGCATGACGCTGGTTCCCAGTCATTTTTTAGCTAAGGATATATTTGAAAACTTTGTGACCTGATTTACCGATTTATCTATTGATTGAAGCGATATGAGAAATCAGTTACTAAGGGGATTATACATATTATTTCCGTCAGAAGTTCAAAATGTGTCTGTTGACCATTTTGATTGGTTCTAATTAGTGTTCCACCATTTTTGGGCGGAGGACGGATTCGAGTCGTTTCCATGTGCGCACCGTTGATTGTCTAACGGAGAGTATGGTACTTCTATTACAACTCTCTTTTGTCCCAACCCTTGTGTGATGAGCAACAGACGGGGTAAACCCCAAAGTCACGCGGAAAAGAAAACCGGAAACCCTAGGATTTGGACTGGTGAACTACGTAAAACCATCGATGTGCTAGAGAGCCGGAAGACAGTGAATCTGCCTACCAACAAATTTGAGTAGCTGTATTGGTTTTTGAACTGAGAAACTTTGACCAGGTGAATTCAACCACACCATCACCCATGTATACTTCGAATTAGAGTTGTACATCTAAGGAAATCCACGTGTTGTTCATGGAGTTAGACTTCAAGGTTTTTGCTCCTTGAATGAGCGCTCACTTCCCACATGTGAAATGTAATTCGTCAACTCCCTATCGCATTGTAGACTGAATAAAACATTACCCTCTCTCTTTCTCGATATCTACCCACAGATTTACCGATTGATCCCGGGAGAATGACTTTCACTCAATACATATCACACTCATTGGAGTCGGACGATGCGAACCAATACAAGAGACAAGATTTATCCCTATGTTTCACTCCAGGCGATCGTGTTTATTTGTTTACCCAACCTCTCCATTCAATCGAGGCATCAAACCGCTTGTCTTTCAATAGCGTTCTCATCGGGAACAATTTAATATCTGTTCTCTAGTCTTCATCAGTACTCATTCAAAGCCAATCTATGAGTATTCGTTTCGAGAATCCTCCCCTCCCCGTGTTCCCCCGCTTTGTTATTCATTGTGACATACTATTCAATTCTATTTATTATTTTTTTTGTACAGCGATCTCAGGAATGCAGTATATTTTTATTCAAACTCTAAATGTGGTCTCACTGGATCTCCATTTCTCCCCTCGCCACCCCACCTATCCCCCTTCATCATCAAATGTGGCTATTCTTTTGTATCGGGGTTTTCTCTCTCTCTCTCTCTCCCTATCTGATAATCTCGTTGTAAAACAACTGGATCCCGTTTGCCTTTTATCGCACAAATTTGGTAAAATTCACGAGAACGGAAAAACTGAAATTAAAAGTTTTCGAAAAATGCGATTCATGCGATTCTGCTAATGCAACCCGGCTGATGTTAGTCTCATAGTTTTGATGCATCGCTAATCAGGTCATCTGTCGATCGGGAAATACTTCGGATCGCATCGACCGAAACAAACACACACACACACACACTTTATTTGAGTGTATATGTTTTCCACACTATTCTCGGATTGTCTGATATCTAGTACAAAGGGGAGAGGCGATTAACGAGATGTCTGGTACGGACATGTTTAGAGTATTGCCATAGAGAGAACGGAGTTGTATTCATCATCGTCATCAACATCATCATCATCATCATCATCGGACAACGAGATACAGTGACGCGAACTTCACTGATCGCTGCCAAGCTCATAAGGTACACAACTTAAGCGATAAGGCGATAAGGGTGGAGGGGGATTGGGCCTAATTGGAGAGAGACAAACAAAGTGAACCTTTATGGTCAACACACAGAGTACACAATCTAAGTGTGCATGCATACCTTTTCAAGCATTTTGACTCGATAAGAAATGACAACAAGAACGCCACTGCTGTCGGTTCGCTTCCAGGTCCTTCAATATTTCCAACTAACCAGTTACAGCGTCTTTTGGATCCCCCCCCCCACACTTGAAAGACTGGAGATATCTATTCTACTTAATCGCTCTGTGCATTTCTCCATGCCTCGTCTCTACGTCATATGATAACCTCCACGTGGTTTTTCCAACCTGGAGTCGCGACTGCGAATAAGGCTCGGTGCGGTAGATGATGGATGGACATATGCAATACGTGTCCCAACCAGCGAAGAGGACTAATCTGAATTCGATGGGACAACAAATTCTCCATCGAATCATTACCAAATACGCGACGCTTCACATCAGAGTTGCTTACATGCTCGCTCCATCCAACCAACGCAAACATCGACAGTAGAACACCTCTAGATGACGAACATCTTCCACGCGTAAATGTGTGGTATCGCAACCATGAAGTAGAACTGGCCGCACACCGGCGCACTATACGCGACCTATCAGTCTCAACGAAACATCACGTCTGCACCAAAGGTGTATCAGTCCTGCGTAAGTTGCTCGAGGCTTCGAGATGTGGGCAATCACTTCAGTGACAATGCTACCGTAATTTGTGATGCAACTACCTAAGTAGGACAAACATTCCACCATAACTAATTCTTAACCATTAAGCATCGGCGCCGGGGTAGGTGGCACCCTATTTTGTAGCATCACTTTACACTTTTCGATATCAATTTGATATTACATGCTTTCATTATGAAAAAGATGAAAATCAACCGCTTCTGTGGTACTCGAACGCATGTGTGGACGTAGCTTACGTTTTTCCACAACACGGTCAGCCTACGAGGTCACATCGATCAAAATTAGTTCGATTTACAGAAGTATTTGAAATTCACCAGTTAGCGTGTAAATCGTCCGTCCTGACAGGTTCAAAAACGTATAAGACGTGTATGCATAGTTTACTGATCTACAATTTACAATCCAAACCTTATCCACCAAACAACAAATGGGTTCTAGAGTTCATTCGATGAATTCTGGAAAATGCTTTTGGGACAGATAGCTGACTGATGCTAATTGATGGAGTCTATCAACCTTGACGATTTACGTCAGTGATTGAAATGTGAGAGGATGTGGATTCACGGTGAAGCCTCGTAGTTCAACTGTCCGATGATTGTGCTAAACTTCCGTCCGCACTGGTGCACAACTATCTCACCTTTTACAATGGGCAAAATGTATCTCTCACTCACAGCCCCCTTCGTAAATACAGCAGAACAATGACAAATTCAATAAAACGGATGTAAAGGATTACCAATAATATATTCAAATAACAGACTGGAAATGTGGAAAATTAAAAGAGTGATTAATTATCGCTCACTGAATCTGATAAAGAAATAGTCCAAACAAAGTATATCTGCCAAATCCAGATATTCCGTTGCAAGTCGGTTGATCCTTTGGAGCGTGAATCGGCATTTATTGGATCGAGATCAACAACAGCTACGTGAACCGATACTCCAAATCTGTCACATTACATCCCTCATAAATTCCGATCATTAGAATGCTCATTATTACGTGTAATTTTTAATTTTTGTTTCTTACGGACCATATAAAAAATCAACTGAGATTGGCACTTTCGTTTGGAATTACGCATGCTTTTAATCACATGGGATTCGAACCCGAGCACGAACAGATGTCAGTCGAACGTGGTACGCGTTTGAATTATCGGGGGATCTTTTTTGACAACTTGTTGGTTACAGGATACATCACTTACTCATCATTGGTATCGGATGTACAGGACGTTACCGATTAGTTTTTCTAATTCTTTAGTGTGTGGGTATGTGTGTGCTTTCAGTAGGCTACCGTAGTCACCGAGAAAAGTACAACATGAATTTGTAAATCTAACTTATTTTGCAAATCATGACCAGTTTCGATTGGTTCCGGAGTTGTCCGCATATAGTAGCTTGATGGAGAAACGGATCGGAGTAAATAAATACGGAGTACTGAATAGCCACGTGGGCCTAGTATTCAGTCGAATGAAACGGCATTTCTAGATCGGTGATTTTCCTTTGAATATACCGAAAAGGTCCTTAAAATATATCGGAATAATATAGCACTCTGACAGTCTTACATTTTAAGCGTCAATGATCAAATTGACATAGAACATCTCTTCCCTTACAACAGACAATTTCCGAAGCTTTAGCTTGCCTGCAGCTTTTTGACCATTGAAATTGTTACGACCGAAACAAAGGTTGGACGTTAACTGCCACGCCCCCTTCCCATCCTGCTAAAAAATGAAGAAACGGAGAGCTAATTTGTTAAAAATTAGCTATTCGTATAGAATAATGGGAATGTAAATAGGTAACATCTAATAGTAATAATAATAATAATCTACGCATCCTATTACTGGGATTATTGGTAATGCAAAAACTGTTTAAGAGGAATATTTATTTCATTTTTACTTGCTTTTGTTGAATGTACAATGATACAGTTTTCCGGACTGGGGAAGAGGCCAATCAACGGGTTGCCAAACCAGATGTCAGATGATGATGGTGGTGGGATTTGAACACACGTCCTCCGGGATGCTAAATTTTGGTGGCGTTATCACTGGGCCACCACAGCCCTATCACAAGCTGCCACAGGAATTATAATGTTACCTTATCGTAGAACGAAAAGAATGCCGTTTCACAGTTTTATTGTGTGCAGCACACAGAACTCGGAACCAACCGAAAAACCAAGTTCTTATACGAAACACCACTATTCGTGCTGAGGGCTACAGATTGGTTCACACTTTGTGCGATAAGATTTGTTTCCTGAGGCCATGCCGTCCGCTTGAATAGAAGGCCATATTCGGTCATCGGACTTACACCGGTCACAATCGAGCAAATTCATTTGACCAGAAAACAGGTCGGTTCTACCACCACCACCACCACCACCACCACTATGCCAGCACGCCTCGGTATTGTCCTCAGCTCAGATGGGTGATGAGATTTTAATCTGCTGCCGGACCTCCCCCCCCCCCTCCCACCCGGTTCGAATCGATTGATTTGGGATTCTGACCCCAAGATAAGACAAACTACCTCTTCACCCCAAATCACGAACCCTAAATTCCACGTCCACCTCCGCTCGATGGTTTCGTGCAAATAAGTGGAAAGGGACAAGTGTGTATTAAGAACATATCTGTCGATCACGTTTTCTTGTCGAGCCATCGTATACAGGCAAGCGGCCCTGAAACAATGCATGAATGAAGTGTAAAAAGGGAAAAAAATGCGGGCGTCTTTTTTCACTCGCAAAATAATGATTTACAACTGCATGCGCACAGTGCTGACCATGTTTTCGGTCATGCACAGCTGATGGTCACGTGTCGGTCATAAGGTCATAAGGTTGAACCATGGTTACTATATTATGAAAATGAGGGGTACTTGAGGGGTCAGTGGAAATTCATCAAACTAATGCCTAAACATTTCAGGATTATAGTAAGTTATTCGAACTGAATATGTCAACAGCGGCGAGACAGTCTGATTGGCTACTAACACCAGTCAAGCATTATGGCGTGTATGCAGACTATAGAAATCAATGGAGACATTGTACTCAGCAGTAAGATATCAAACGCTGCAAATAAACTCTATACAATCGCTCTGAGCAGTTGATTGGTTGAAAGTAATGGAGGATTTGATTAGATTCCATAGGCGGGATTCGTCTTGTACAGCGCAAATGAAGCATGAACTGAAAAGTTAGGGAGCACTGTACAAGCGGCTGTTTCGAACTGGTGGGGTCTCATTAACAATGCGAGTTCACCGACCCCTGTCTTTGCGAGCATGGTACATCGATCATCTGGCCTCCATGACTTCGTTGGGAAATTTCACAACTTGATCCAACCAGGTCGAAACAACACCTTGAATGAATTCAATTAAACTTAAATGAAAAATGGATGCTCCTGGTTAAAATGCAACTTTTTTCATATTTTCTCGACTATTCAACAGTAAATCTCCTACTATGTAGCACCCCGGAGAAGTCGCATTTTCCAATATCTTCCCACTTTTTTGAAAACCCAAACCAACTATATGCTTAATAACGTGGTTTCCGACTATGCAGTGTCACATCCCTCAATATGTTGCAGTTCCTGATACATACTCACTTGGTCATTGACCGATGTTCGGGACGACCCTGAAATGTCGCACTCAACCAATGGCGTTGCACCTAGTGTGACGCGTTCATGGTACTGTTCACTGATTGGGTAATCCTTGTGAGGAAGTCACACTTATGTAAGTGATCGGAGACAGTGTCATTTGACGTCAAAATGTGGAGGCGCCCATCGGTCAGAGAGAAGCAGAATATGTTGGAAATGTTGAAACAGCCAGGTACAACTCAGAACTCACTTCGAATTTCACGAAAAACTGTCTACAATGTTGTATCACATCGAACGGTTTGTGAATGCTGGAGCATCTGAGGAAAAATGTCACCTGGAAACCAACGAAAAGTTCAAGACAGTGAATGAGACAACCTTGGCCTGGTATACTGCTATGAGGCAAAAGTACGGAGAGTTCCCCATGGTGGAGAGCATCGCGTGTACAAAGGCAATCCAACTAGCTCAAAGACTGCATCAGAATGACTTCAAAGCTTCCAATGGTTGGTTTCGCTCTTGGTCAGACAGATATGGTATTTAATCCTACAAAGTAAGAAACAAGCAACTAATGTGCATTAATTTATAGGTTTGTGGGGAAAGTTTAGCGGTACAACGATGCAGTGGGCGAGTTTCGAGCGGGGTTGTCGCAGTTGATCCATGGATATGCGGACTGTGATATACAGATGAAATAGTTTTGTGTTATAGGCAGCTCCCAGGAAGAACATTAAGTCTCAAAGGACAAAGACAATTTGTGAATCCAAGAGATCCAAAGAGACGGTCACGTTACTGCTTTGTGGGAGCATGACTGGAGAAGTTATCATCCTTGGTGATTGAAAAGTTTCAAACTCCACGATACCTTCGAAGTATAGATAAAAAAGCCTTCCATGCAGTTACAACTCTTCAAAGAACGCACGGATGATTTCTGAGTTATCTCACAGTTGGCTGTCTAATGTCAACCGCACAATGGTTTTTCAAAGGCGCTCTGTTTTGCTATTTATGCCATAACAAAGCTGTCTTATTCTCCAACATCAACTTGGTACAGCTGCCTCCGAACTGCTCTTCAATGTTACAACCAATGGATCAGGGTGTGACTTGGTTTTTCAAATGTTCGTTTCGCAAGCATTTACTGGAATATGCTTTGTCTTTGATCGAAGATGAGCAACTTATCGTACAAGCCGAGGTGGACATTCTCATGGTCACGCGTCTGGTCAAGAAAGCTTGGTTGTCTGTACATCCGCACGTTCTGATCCACGCTTTCATGAAAGCAGGGTTCAAATCCATATTGATTCAGCCGGTGATGCAGCCACCAGAGGATAAATGCGATCTGATCGAGGACTTTACACATTATGTGTCTATTAATGACTGTCTTTTTGAAGAAGAAATCGCTTGTTTAGAACTTGATGGTGAAGAAGTGGGTTATTTAAAATTTTTGCATCAAGTCCCTTCTTAGTCATTAGATGAATTCGTTTCGCATCGAGTTAAGCATTGCAAAGAAGAAAATGAATGCGAGGCAATGAATGCCCCGGAAGTTATCTCAATCTGAGAGGCGCAGAAGTTATTGGATCAAGTGAAGCTCTTTGCCTTGGCCAATGCTCGGAGTTCGGGTCGATTATTGGAGTGTACAATTGATTTAAACAGCACGTTTGTTGATTTCCAATGGAGAGCCAAGCTGAGACAAACGACGATTTATGATTTTGCTAAAAATACATCTTTCTAATCGGGGAAGATTTTTGCTATTCTGTGGGGCACTGAACTGAAGTGTGAGGCACTTGAATGCGGTCATTTTTGTTACAGTGGTCACCAAAGCCACGGTCATTCGGTCTATCGATGGGCTCTGTAGTACTAACGTGCAAACGGGTGAACGATATTCGCGATTGACTGGTGAGCGGGTGCGTGGAGCGGGAGTGAGATCTCAGATCCGAGCGATCGATAACCACCATCACGCGGATGCGCCTGTGTGAATGAATGAACGATACTCTTCCCATTTAGGATAAATGAGAGGAGTATCGTTCATTCATTCTGGAGCATCCTAGAGCACCGATGAAATTGGACAGATCACTAGCCAAAGGTCATCGTAGCACGGGTCTAAAGACAGTTTGTGAGATGCACTTTTAGTTTATGAATCGTTAATTGCTTGAGAGTTGCCGTACTTCGTGTAGGCTGGCGTCTGTGGCCTTCGGTTGGCTGAACAGGAGTGAATTTCTTTCAAGTAAACTCCCGTCTCACGCCTGCCGGACAAGTTGCGCCAGAACCCGCTTAAAAGATAGTGCGCGAGTCAAATGTTGGCCCAGTACCATCATCGCTTGAAGTTTTTCATTCCCAATCTCCCAAACGGTGCATCGTTTTACAACTGGTTCTCCTGTGGTGATTCTCTACCAACACTTAA
>UZAN01049199.1:2328-16023 GCA_900618425.1 Echinostoma caproni | reverse complement strand
GAACATTAGACTGTATGCTGAGTAGGCTTACCAAGTTTAGAACCCATGACTTTGATTGTGACAGAAAAACGCTTGAAAGACAAAAGAGCTCAGTAGCCGCAATGGGCAAAAGACAGCAGTCCGAGACATGCGCTGAAAAGCTATATATACCACAATATTAAGAACTGATCACTTCAGGGAACAGTCCTTTAACTTCCAATGTGAAATGATCAGTGCTATCGGTGGGGCCCGTAGCCCAGCTGGTACAGCGTGCGTGTACAAAGCGTAGGCGGCGTCCATGCGTGGGTTCGAATCCCAACGAGGCTACTGAACATTTCACAATCGACAAACAAACTTCAAATTTGCCAAACAAAAATTTGAACGATTTTCATCGTACACTTTGATATCTGTTTATCGTCTTACCGGTCACGGGATTTCAACAGACAGACGGTACAAACGTTGCCTGGGTGGAGGAGGGCGTTTCACCAACACCGAAGTCAATACTGAAGCTCAATTCTTCATATCTCCACGTCAAGTCATGGTGTGGTCACCGTGACACCTCTTCCAGTTTATCAAAACATGTGCGGAAAGGGTACGGTAATGTTAGTGTTGGGCAGGCATATGCGAAACGTGACAGAACTACCGGCGGCGGTGTAGAGCGATTTTCTACTACATAAAACTACTACCAGCGCCTAACACACTACAAGGGACCTCATTGTTCCTCATCCGACGTTCCCACCAGACACTTCGGAGACAATGATGGTTGAATACACAAAATCAATTGATGTCCTCGGTGCAGAAAGCTCAGATATCATAACCGTAAAACAAAGATTTTCGAACAACGTCGATCTACCCCATTCTCGGAAGGAAAATTCCGATCTCATTCCGGTGCCACAGGTTGGTTAAAGCTGTGCTAGCTTTTGCTATTCGTCATGCGATCTCAAGGCCACCTCGGGCTGTGTTGGTTACCTTCGCGATCGTCGTGTGTCCAAGTCCCTCCGCCACCACCCAAAATTTTCACCTCGGTTTGTCGAGTGTTAATCGGTTGGTTAACTGCTTTCCTCGTTACAGAAAATACATAGAATAATTATGTATTCCATAAAAGAGAATTGAGGGTTACAATTGGCATTCGATTTAGTTCGATGTGGTAAGTAAATTTATATCACACTATCTATTTACGAAGTAAACTGGGCCCACACTGAGTAAATGAAACGTAACCACTTGCTTATGGTCGCATATGCAGCGCGTGATTCGCTTACACCTAATCAGAATCAGTTTTGAAGCTGTTGTTAAAAACCTGTCATACGATTTAAGATGAACACAATCAGTTAAAATACTATCTGACATGAAGTTTAGGATTCCTGTTGAAATATATATATAATGTAGTTTGCAATATGTTGCCCTGCTGAAAGAAGAAGATAAGCTTGAAAACAAATGACCGGTTTCTCGACACAGCTTTACTTATTTCTTATGCATAATCTAAGCTAACATTAATGAAAAGTCTCAACGGATATACTTCACACTGAATGCCTACGTACTTAACTGTGTTTTGTTGTGTCCACATAGAATTCAAAAACATTCAGGGTCAGTGTATTGTAGTTCACTGTATTTGTGGATGCATTTTGGGGAGTTTGGGGATTACCCACATGCGAATACCGTTTGTCTATACTGAAATTTCGTGCATGTGATAGCGAACATGATGCACTGGACAGCTGGCGAGTCGTTAGTCGTACTCATCAGTAGTGTGTGCTGAAATCACCAGATTGGGAACTGATAGCTGTACACGGACGACGGCACACAACTTCAGTACATGGTGTATAAATGAACCCTACAAGGACGGCCAACGTTACGGAAACACTTGAAATTTTCAATCAACAGATCCAACCGTGGAATATCCATGACAATCATTCTGTGTATCATCGAAGATACGGTCTCTCAAAATAAAGGACAACGAAATCAGAACGAAATTGTTGCTCACAATTAAATTCAAATAAGGTGCGTAAAAATATAGACGTAGTGCATACTAATACTAATTCTTTAATCTGTCAAACATAGCAAGTCCCTTTTGCTCCAAGCTTCAATTGATCTTTTCTGCATATAGCTGACCTTGACTCGTGAGTACATTTTCCTGCTCTCAGTGAAACGTGTTCTTCTGACCTACTAGGGACTCATAAAGCTACCTGTTTCAATATACCTGCACGGTTAACCAATCTTCAGGGGTTCTCAAATAGAGCAAGGTCCGAAGTGTAAGTGGTTCACTCGAGAGGAAAAGTTAACGGCGCATAAGTGGGATGCATGAGAAGTGCATCGCAACGTTGCTGTGTTGGACAAATGCGAATCTATCCATCTTTATTGTGACATGCTCAGAGGAAAAGTTCTCGTGTGTTTATATTGGTCGTTGCATTTTGTTTACCAAACCACAATTACTAGCTGACGGAAACCAGCTGCAGAAAATGAATCACAAAATTTACTCGAGCATTGATTGCCATGTTACCTCGTTGCACGATTTCTTTCTTTACCGATATCGCATCAATGGAAATTTGAATTGGATGATCAGAACAGACTTGGGATAGTGTATAAACATCACTCCCAGTGGTTCGCCCCAAAACCATGGCTCTCGGTCCAATGAATTTGCCGCTGAGTCAAATAAATCAGCTACACCATCTTATGCCTCAATATAGACACAGTTCTTGTTGCAATCGCGAGTTAAGGTTCTGTATTAACCACTTCAGCACGAATCGGATGCAAGTCAGACGACTGGACACTTAATTCTTTCAGAGACACAACGTTCGTTGGTACGCACGCTTTGACAAACTTGTGACAACTGGAGATCGCTGGGTCTTGATGATGATCCACTGAATCTTTTTAGTATTCCCACGAGCATAGTTATGCAATAGATCATAATACCCGATCGTTTTAAGACGATATCCCTCCGTTTCGTAATTGGTAAAAAGTTACGGCGGCTCGCTATCGTGAAAAATGGCAGCAATAAAAGACTAACATTTCTCATTGTATGTAAACGGAAATTGAAGCATCAAATCTCGGCCTTATAGGCTTACAACAAACCATCAATCAAGTATCGTTATCTGACTGATCTTGGTGAATCAAAATAAAAATACAGATAATAGTCGTCGAATAATGGTAAGTCCATGTGTAAGTCATAATCCCTTCAAATTCGGCAATAAAATTTCCATATTTCATAATCTGTTGAAGATTCATGCATTTTCTAAGTACGAGATACTTCTTGTTTATTTGCATCGAAGGCTATATGGAAAGTCGGGCAACAAAGAAATTGGATAGATAGCGAATATTGACTGTTCGTATAATTTTGGCGGAATCTATATTAATATTCACATTCAACAAGAAGAGCTGATCAAAAAAAAGAAATCAGTTTGAAATAACCACCGTATGGTTGACGGAGAAATTACAGTTTCAGTACACCCAATGAACGCCGGTAGGGTTGAAATAATCTAGCACTTTGAAAATACACCATTAGCAATGATGTAAGTTCTTAATTATGTTTGATGCAAACGAAGCGTGAAGTGAAGAGCTGAGACGCACGGCACGGCTGTTCGGTATCATCAGCAGTGCGAATCCTTCAACCCTGCTGAGGGCCAAACCCGAACTTCACAGGATAAACACAAGCTAGTCAGAGTTCCATTTTGAATAGACAGAGAAAAACCACAAATTGGGCGCTGTGCCTTAGTCCGCCCCCTCCCTTCACACACACAAATTCAGACTTCACCGGTAGCCAAGCATCTTCAGACGGGTTTCAAGTATGTTTTAATCTAATTAACCCAAGGGGAAGAATACACTAAAGGTGATTCCGTACTGAGTCTGGGTAACCTGAGAGGAGTCTGCTCGAGAACAAGCAAGGATAGATTACAATGCTAAAAAGATTTTTACGCTCGCTAACCAATATTATACGCGAATGCCCCCTGAACCGATTATCCCGATCAGAAGGAACACACAAGTCACTACATGGAACTCTGTAGAACAACCGAATTGCAATTCTTGTGGAATGGATTCACATGACAAACGAAAAGTAAGTACAGATCGATAAAGCTCCCAGTTAATCAATACTTTTGGATTTGAGAGCAAAGCTAATCAGTCAAGTGTGGTCCGATAAGAGTGAGCTACCACCAGTTACACGATTTGCAGTAACCTGACTTGAAATCTCACGAAAATTAATCCTAGATATTGTTCCCTCATTGTGGAAACCGGACTTATCGACAGCTCACTTTCCCGTCTTGTTTGTAAGCTTTACCGGCTTCAACATGTGATACCAATTAACAAATCATGTCCATTTGTCCTTAATGGGAACACCTAATGATATTTGCACAGCTGTGTTCCCAGTCGGCTCATGACGGTTTGTCATCGATCTTGACTGGAAACAAACCATGATCTTACGGAGCAAGTGAATGAAATCAGTACAATCCTAATTTGTATTATCTGGTCGCCTGGGGACTTCATTCTGTCCGGGTTGAGGTCGATGGGAAGAAAGTATGCCTGTCCCATACAAACGAAAAATAGTTTATTCGATCACGACTTTCATAACAAACACATTTCACATTAACTTATAGAAGTGAAGTATTGAATTAGTCAATGATTTTGAACCGCTCAACTGGAAAACACAATTCCAAGTTATCTGCATGCCGTTTCATTGATTGAATGAGCGTTCGATCAACATTCTGACCACTCGTTTCAAGTGAATTCAGTATATAATTTGCCTGTCTTCTTTGCCCGGAAGAGGGGTGGGAGAATGATTGGGATATTTAAAATCAAGGCGCAAGGAAAACCGAAACACTTCAATTTCGTCTTCAAAAATGCTATAAAGTGTCGTATCCTGGACAGAAAGAAACATACAAGCAGTCGTAAGACGACTGTATTGATCCAAAGTAGACCAGCACGATACGATTAAATATTTCAACGTTCTCAGTCCCGTAAAAATAAGCGTTCTGGTCAGACACATCAGTCGGTCCCAGGACATGAAGTTCACTACTCCCCTATGACAATATTGCCCATTAAGTGTTTGTGTGTGTGCACATTTATACATGGACGCAAACGATGGCAAGCAAACTATTTCTCAATATGTCAACGCCGTTATACACACGTCACAGTTGCATTGATAATCTCAGTTGAATGGGAAAATTTTTAATTTCGGTGATAACGATTATCGAATTTATAATTGATACTGGGGAAAGCATATTTTTGAAAATTTTTAAATCCCTAATTTATCATGAAATTAAATAGCTGCTATGCAATTTATGGTAAATGTCATCAGTTCTGCTTGGGCTTTTTCAAAAGCAGTTGGTGTAATAGAGATCGCGTTTTTTTAATTTATGGTCCCGTAGGCCATTTTCATCATTTGTTTCTTGTGAGATAAAGTACAAAGTCCAAATAGTACACTAACGGAACAAATTGAAATGGCGTTGAAATCATAGACACAACTTGAAATGATGATGAAATAATTTGGAATTTTATTCGAATATCTTCATTTAATACTTGAACAACTTGACTGGCAAAAAGTGTACATCCTTATCCACACAATCGATATAAATGTGTTTTTACTTCCTATTTTATTTATTGAATATACAGATGTGCAATCAAATTTCAGGAAAAGAGGGGGGGGGGCACGATCATGCAACGACCGCCTGAGAAAATATAAAAATATGGGGACGTTGGATGGTGATGGAGCTCTTTGAACCCGGGACTTTCGGGTCACTATTTTGATGACTTTTACCACTAGGCCACCACAACCCAAGGGGTCGTACGAGTAAGGTTTATTGTTTGGTCAAACACTGAGGACTTCAAACAGTCTAAGACAACTTTGATTTATTTGAATTTCCAATATCGATAGAACTCAAATTAATGATTTTTCTATTTGAATTTTTCATCCTTCCAATTTCCTCAGTTCCTCAGTTCATTCATTTAACCGCACACTTGGTTAACACAGTGTATTTGTGTTTCGCGCTCATTAGAGCTCATCATCAGTAATTCGTATACGCCGTCCTCTTTGAGCTTTGAGATTTGGAACCATCGCACGAAATGCGTATGTGTTACCATTGTGTCAATCATTTCATACCGGAGATCATCAGAATCACCTATTCATGTTTGTTCAGATGTCGTCTTCAGAGATACTCAGTCACATCTTTTCAACTGATTCTGACTTTGAACCCGTAGACTTTAATAAACCATTTCGAACGACATATATAAGCCTAATGCAACTAGAGATGCTTTAGAAATTTCGTGGTATAAGAAAAAGATAATGCTCCAACTGCTCGAAAATAGAATTTTATTATACTCGATGGGATTCGAACCCACGCAGGGACTCCACCTACACTCTATCATCTGAACTACGAAGCTCTACTGATAGCGTTCAAATGCAATGGAAACGTTTGTGATAACCGACAAAGAGCACTGGGCAGCTGTTTCTTCCTGTTGGGGAGTCGCCAGCAATGCGTACTTTTTGTGACCCTGTCAGGACTTGAACCATCGACCATGTAGCTCAGGGATAAGGGTTTGAAGTCCCAACCCGAACGTTCGCGGTTCGAGTCCTGACAGAGGCACAAACAGTGCGCACTGCTGACTAGGCCCAAACAAGACGAAACAGCTGTCTAGTGCGCTTTGTCGGTTATCACAAACATTTACATTGCATTTGAATGCATTACCTCGTGGAAAATTAACGATCTCCCAAGGAGTGAAACTCACACCCAAGAACATCAAGAGTACCCGGTACCTATTGACAATCTAATGGGTTAATCCAAGCTTGATACTCTAAACTCCACTGATAGCTCCGATTTTTTCACATTCATGGGTGGGTTTGAATCCCAGTGAAGCTACTGAACAATCTAAACGCAGGACTTCAGTATGCCAAGCATCATAATTTGACTACAGTTTCACTTCATGAATATGAAGCTGTTTCACGAAAGTGATGGTGACGTAATGAACAATTTTAAAAATTATCACTTCTGAGCATCGTAATAATAAAACGTGAAAATTAGGACGGTATTGCCCTACTTTAATATTCAATTACATTTATTTTCTGCATATTGTATCGAGTCTTTATCCACTCAGATAAAATATAAATCGATCAAACATAATCTGTGTTGATANTGATAATTCTCGTTTCTCTGCATCCAGGTTGCTCGGGACATCGAATTCTATTTTGAACAGCCTCCGGGGCTGTGGCAACAGCTGCTTTGATTTATCCTACCTGTTGCTTTTCCCATATCTTCGTCGTTGATCCGACCAACGCATCACCTAAGGCATTACAAATGTAGTGAGCGCTCGAGCTCATCCAAGCACAACAAGCCCATCACTCAGGTCCCAACCGTCCTACTTGCTCATTTTAGAGCAGACCCCTATATTTCCGTTCATCTTAAGTCGTTTATTGCCCGAATCCCTATACTTTCACCTATATCCCACTTTCGGATGTAGCAATAGTGTGCCAGTGTGTGTGTGTGTTTGGATGTGTGCGCATGCGCTATTAGGACGGTAAATCAGTGTGGTCATTCCGAGTGGCAGAAGCTTGACCGTTTCCCCACAGCCAAGTTTGAGTGCCCATGCGGTCGAGGGCAAATCTTGTTTGCAATCAAAGTGGGCCCGATTACCGATGGCCTGAGGGCAATAACTCTCTCCCCTCGCATTGTCTCTATCCACAGGATTTGTTGGCGCGAGTGTGGGAGTGAGGACCGAGGGGTGGCTGGAAGAAAAACGGATTGAGTGAAATAATATATGTACACTTTGGGGGTACGATAGTGTCCCCATGTGATAGCAACCAAACCAAATAGAACACGGTCACTGTGACACGTGGAATCAGTACCTGATTTGAAACAATAGAAATATATCGCGTTAATACGACAGTTTATTTGGGAACTCTTAAGAATTGAGATAATCTCAGTAGCTTTGTATCAATAACACCCTGCTTCGGTGTTCGCTTTCCTCCTCTTACGTTCTGCTTTTAAAAGAAGAGAGATAGTTTCCTAGTCTGAAATTTTTGAAAGTAGTATGGAAAATTTGGGTATGATCGCTAGACAGGATTTCTCAAATATTCGATGAATTTTATTCATTACCGGAACATGAGAACATATATAAATGAGTAAGTAATTACAGCGGTAATTTTAATATAATAAATCCCAGTTCATTATCGGTAACAACGAAGGTAGCGGTGATCAATTGGTGATTCTTGATACACTCAAACCACTAAATCACTACCGACACTGGAATCCCTCTGTTCTTTTTTATCATAGAGACCTATTATCCTGTTTTTCAGCAAAAAAGGAAGTGGAGGAATGAGGACTCTCTCCATCTGTGGAGAAGTTGACGTTTGCGTGGAGAAACACCACGTCTGTGGAAGTGTTACTTTCTTCGTCCATGCATTTATCCGAGTCAAAATGTCAAATCTGAAGCGGGCTTATATGTTGATGTGAGTTTGCGTTGTCTATTGCACAAGACCGAACACACATTGTAGAGGAAATCAATAAACTGTTTTTATGTGTTGCATATTTTGGAGATTCGATATGTGCTTGTCAAATAGAGTCCACGAGTCACTCACTACTGTTGGTCGTAGTGGACTTCATCAGACAGTGATCGACCACTTGATCCACAAAAAATCAGTAGATTCTTAGTAGTAGGATTCTTTAGGACTTTTTCACCGGTTGCTTGTGAATTTAAGTAAAACAACATTTTTGGAGATTTATTTGTACGAGATCATGAATCCATCAAACCGGACAAATCCAATATCCTGGAAAGTTGGCTTGTAACAAGTTTCCAGGGTAAAGGAAACAATTGGTGCATCGGTTCAGCAAGCCAACTTTACATTTAATTCCAGTGGATTCGGTAGTCATCCAGTCTAGACGGTTCCCAAAATGGATGAGCAGGTGTACAGTGTTTATAAGGGCTTTCGGTGGTAAATGATACAATAACTAACACACTTTCTTAAAATATTATTTTCAAAAATCGAGTCACAAAAATCGGAACAGACCTAGTCGCGAAGCTCAAAATGTTTCTTTTTCAAAAATTTAGGAAACACTATTCAATTGTTTCTAACTTTTTATAGATCACATCCACTTTGTCCGTGGAAGCGCATTCTGAGTTTCCACTGTCGAACTGAGCAGTCAACCATGCACTGATTGTTCGCGTGTAATTACGAACCATTTAGCATCCAGTTAGGAGTTGGGTTACGGTGGTTGAACAGCAGTAGCTGTCAGCTCAATGCCCAACAGTTAGTGTGTTTGAACCACTGTTGTCGTTCTACTTACGGATTAATATCTTTTGAGTAACACTTCATCTTTCCTGAATATTGATTTTACACACGTAAATGATAACGATCGTGATCACTATAATTTAGAACCACATTCTGTAGAATACGCTTCCGAACGAGCCTGGTGGAAAAGATGAGTAAAACGATCAATAAACTGTTCAAGTGAGATAAGCATATATGTCATTACATATTTGTTTGTTTGTGTGTGCAAGCTCGTTCGTTAAGATTCTTTATTTCTTACGTTTCGTGTGTTCATCGATCATCTGATCCTGGCGGAAACAACTACTTAGTTGTTTCCGATAAAATGAAATTCGGACCCTACCCGGAGAATGGAAATCTTGCGAATTTAGATGTCAGCACTAGTGTGTTTATATGTGTCTTTGTGTGTGTATGCGTGTTTCAAACCGGAAATTCCCAAGAAAAATGGCATCTCAAAGAAAAACGTGACTTCATCTGCTCCTCCTATCCATCTATTCATCGTAAAATTTGCAATCTATAAACTAATAACAATCCTGTAAGACGTGGGATTAGTCGTGTTCCGCGACTTGTATGAGAATAGATTCCTAGGTCTGGATTTACATTCAGTAGCACTGGTTTCTTCTCCCTCCCTCCCCTCCTTCACATTCCCCTTACGGGCTGTTTGACAATAAAAAACAGTGGTTCGGTCCAAACGCTTCCCTCTCTTTCATCCACTTGGTCATCGTGGTCCTACAAGTTCTCCTCTCGACCACCTTGGTGCTCGAATTCTTCCTCAGTCCACTTGCACTACTATTTCACTCTCTTGAGCTGTAAGCGTGCTCATCGGTCACGTTCGCATTACCCGCATTCGATAACGAGAGCAGACATGGATGAACACCTGGTAGAAGTGTCGTGCTCACTTTCATCACTGAGCATCCATCACCGTTTCCCATCCGTTTGGTCACCGACAGCGCGCGCGCGCGCGCCATCCCCCGCTCACCTTTTGCTAACCCCGAAATCAACAGCACCGCCAAGACCAACCACATCAGTAGCACTTAGCCCATTTTGTTCACGATATCAACGGTGTATTTTGTATAGAGAAGGAATTCGCCTTATTTACGGCCTGTTTCCATATAGTCGCTCCATTTTTCGAGAGACAGAAAGAGAGAGAAGAGAGCTGACGAGCGAACCTGGTCAACGCGTTTTCGGGAAGCAAGACATGCAGTTTCAATCACTTGAGTAGAACGGATTTTTAAGTGGCGCTTCGATCGCGCTCACCCGCGCGCGACTCAATCACTCAGGGCATAAAGACAGACTTAAAATAGAGATGATATTAGAGCATTGTTCCGAATGTGGACGAGTTGATCGAATCGGGAATTTTTAAAGCACTTGTAATTCAACGAGCAGATTTGTGGCACGAAGCGAAATTTACGTGGTGGTGGCTGGTCGATGGATTAACGAAATCCAGTAAGATGGATGATATATGTGAAAATGATACCAATGAGCTATCATGTTTTGTAGTAAACATGATTAAAGCGGCATTGAACTATATAGGTTGGCAAATTCTTCTGAAGATTTGGTACAAAAATTTTGTTTTGCTTCCGTTCTATATTAAACCATTCCATACACATACGTGAGTGTGTTAATTGTGGCAAATATGGTTCATGAGTGTTTTTCCAAAAGGCGCTAAATTTTATGCCCGAATTACGGTTCCCTCCGTGTAAAATAATTGAGAGGTTATGAAGTATAAACACAGTGATACCGGAGGATAGAAGGAATAAAAATTAAATATATATATATACTTTTGCTTATTCGATATACATTATGAGTATAAATAATATTCAGGAATGGAACACCATAGGACTATATAGACTAACAGACAGATCTAATCAAGCGTTGTGTTTTCACAGTCGAGAATCGTTCATCCAGGGAGATTTAACTGTCTGAGTAGGCAAATAAGTCAACTTTCCATGTTTTGTTTTCTAGTGGAAGGACCTTTGATCTTGGATTAACGTCCACCAGCTTTTGTATTTTTTCAGGCTCGGGGTACCATCTAAACTGAAACCCGACTACACTGTCATTTGCAATGTCCAAATCATACAGCCTGCTGTCTGGGGGACGTTGGTACCACTTTTTTCGCACGAAACTGGAGACAGTTTTAAAATTGTACCTACTTTAAAGTTGAAAACAGACGGGAATAGATGCAAATCCTAACACAATTGTCTGTGGTGAATTTGGGTGAAACAAAGCCATCAGCCCTAATGCGACTTCGTCCATTAGTATATAGGGAACATAAAGGTGAAATAAACTACTCCGTCACACTCTTCAAGGAGATGCATAGGTCAAGTGCTATCCGATGGACTGAGTAGCAAATGAAGAAAGATGGAAACGGTAGACCTTCAGAATGCACGTTTGTGTTTTCCAGTATATTCAGCGTGGCCTTGATTGGGTATAAAACCAACCTGATTCTAAGGTATAAGCTGGTAGCAGACAGCAGGTAACTGGTGGAGTGAAATATCAGCGATATTACCGATTTAGTTAATTCTCAAATTTCCCCCATAATTAGACGAGGAATCTTATTAACACCAAAACTAATGATGAGTATTATTCTCTAAAAGGGACTCAAAACAGCTCATCCGATTCAGATGCGGGTCAGATGCACCTCATTCTTGATGCTCTTGTCCCACCATTTCTCATGATATTCGTGAAGGGAAGACAGTTATACATTGGAGCATAATTGCTTCGAATAAAATTTGTTTTTGTGAATTGGTATCTCAAATTAAAGAGGGGGAATTGAATAGTATCAAGAGCAACAGTCTTCTGTATTTAACCACCATTTCTCGAGTTTATTCACCAGACTTTTCATGGGCTGGTGTTTAAGGGATTGGGTACAATGCGATATTTGGTAACCGGACGAATGGTTCTGCAGATGTGTAGCAAAGTGGCAGGGACAGCAAATATTTTTCTTTCATGCTAAAATCGTTCACCAGAACATATCGTTGTAGTGAAAATTGTGTGCATTGCTTCCCCGATTAGCTTCCAATTTTCACTGAATTATTCGAAGGTAAATGCCCAGCTGTGCAAGGTCAACTACCTACGTTAACTCGCAAAGATCGATTGTTCTATATCCCGTGTGGGCAAAATGAAGAACTTTACGATCGGCTGCCCACTGGTCACGTGATTAGTATACTTGTGTTCTACCTGTGAGATCCAGGATTCGATTCAACATATACGCACCTCTGATGGGAACTAATCAACCAAAACAGCTGTCCAGTGCTTGCCAGCTTTTCAATTCATGCCTCATTTGATATGTAGAAGACGAAATTCAGCCTAAAATCGTAGTAGTTCCTCCACTCTTTTCATGTTCAGTGAATCATTCGGCAGAAGGATCAGTCAGGAAGTTCTGAGATAGTTGTGTTTTGCACTGGTCACCTACGAGAGTGTGATTTTCTAGCACCTCTGAAGGGATTATGAACTGGGCGAGACAGAATAGCGAGGAATCACTCTAGAAGTCGTTCTTGATCTCAGGCAAACGATGATCAGCCGATACATAGATGAGCATGAGGAATAATCCACAACGACTTATTTTGTTGTTACTGATCTGCACTGAATGGTCAAGCTGTTCTGTGTATGACTGCAGGCAGTTCGCTGACCAAACTGATAAACTGTGCGAGTATCAAATACAACATGGTCAATATGCTTCCATGTTAGTTATACCTTAAATGGCACACCCCGGATGGCAATAGCAGGAAGCATCTGGGATGGGTTAACAGAAGTAATAAAAAAGGTTTTCGGAATGAATCTCTCAGATTTTAGAGCACAGATTATCTCACTGAGCTCACTTTGACGAAGGGTTGGCAACAAGTACTTTGCGTTTTTGTCCTGAGAACTCAATTGGAGTGTGGTGATTGCTCATGAACTATGAATTCTTTGGTTTTATTGAACACGAGATCCTTGTGTATTCCGAATTTCCGCTTATCACAGTTCCATTTCGCCTCTGAGTTCTGTCTTCTGATTTCGTTTCGAGTCCTAGTTCTGGGTCGGACTATTACTGCGCGGAATCCGATACGTATACGAAATACTAGTCCGAGTACGAACCACAACAACTGGTGTCGCGGTCATTTTGAACCAATGGAGTCCTGTAATTTGGAGAACTTGAATATACATGTCAGTGCGCGCGAAGTCGAAGACTATCTTGAACGGTTCGAGATTTGGTGTATTACGCAGAAAGGACTCGATGGAGAATGCAAAACGGCTTATTTCCCAGCGGTCGTCGGAAAAGATACATACTCATTGTTGAAGAATTTGGCATTTCCTGACACTCCTACATCGTTGTCGTATGAATCCCTAAAAACCTTGCTACTGAAGCATCTACAACCGGCTAATTTCGAAGCTGCTGAACGAGCCAAATTTCATTCACTCACACATGGTGGAAGCCAACCTGTACGTGACTTTATTCTTCAAATTCAGACTCAAGCATCTCGTTGCAACTT
>UZAN01049197.1:0-12526 GCA_900618425.1 Echinostoma caproni | reverse complement strand
TTTTCACTTCGGAAAAAGTTTATCTTCACATAATACTGATAATTCTAAACGTACCCGTTTTATTTTAGCTTGAACGTCGATGATGATCCTCTGGCTGTTCTGCTACTGATTGACCATTATGCCCTGTTGGCCTGCCAATTGGATTTTCTGCTCAAATTTTACGACCAATCAAATGTGAGTTTTGAATCCCTTCGGTAACCTATGTGCTCATCCACATTACACTTGTTTTTTATAGCCACGTCGCAACTTGGACCTACTGCCTAATTTCGCCTATTCCGTACCGCTTGCCCTGTATCTTGATGCACAAGCCAAGTCAAAAGAATGCGATTCCGAGCATCCTGAAGCGAATGATAAAGTGCGTCCCGCCTGTTTTATTCTTTTCTATTACACAATGTGAATTACAGTAAAAGGGGAAATCCCCATGGACAAGTAGCATACTGTAAAAGGGAGAGTAAAGGAACAGTCACGTGAGGTTCAGTTTATCAATTCTGCGTTTAAAATGTGTAAGGTTCTGAGTTGGGGGGCAACAAGGGGGAGGGTGTTCCACAGTTCGGGGGAAAAAAAGAAGTTTGGAGTAGAGAGATACNAAACCTGATAAGGATAATTAGATGCCTGTGTACGGGATGTGTGGGTAGAAGTTGCAGGAAGAGGAACTGCCGACGCAAGTTCCGAAGAACAAAAACCAAAGTAGTAGCGGTAGAACAGGGAAAATGAAGCAACTGCCCAACGATGAGCTAGCGACTGTAGACTGGATGTTAGGGAAGGATCATTGATTAGTCGGATGGCCTTTCTTTAAACACGATCAAGAAGGGAAAGAGAAGAAGACGAAGTCCCACCCTACACGTGACTACGGTATTCAAGAGCAGGACGGATTTGAGCTTTGTACAATAGAAGAAGATTAGCTGGAGTGAAAGAACGTCTGGCGCGAAATAGAAATCCAACCTGGCGCGCAGCACGAGAAGCTAGCTCAGCTATCGAAGGAGACCTGCATAAAGAAGAAGTTATAGGCAAGCCAAGAAGGGAAACAGAATCTGTGGAACGCAGTTGGAGTTGGAAGATAAATGGGGGAGAGAGAGAAAGAAGTTCCAAGAAGAGAGGTTTTAGAGCTAATACGTGAGACGTGGTTTGCAGTGCCCCAGGAGGAGATATGTTTGAGATTGGAGCTCAGTAACACATTAACTGCACTACGGTCACCATCGATGTTGTTTTGGGCATGGCGAGCAGTGCGATAAGAGAGGGAGCAGTGGAGGGTGGTGTCATCAGCAAAAGAACGGATCGGGTTGACAGTTTGGGAACGGAGATCATTGATAAATAGAAGAGGGTGGGCGCAAGTACTGAACCCTGGGGAACACCAGCGTTCACAGGCAATAGCTGAGATAGAACCTCATCAACTCAGATGAAGACTGTTCTCTTACTGAAGAAACTTGATATCCACGCTACGAGCGCCCGAGGGAACCCGAACATGAGTAGTTTCGCCAGTAGACCTTCGTGCCAAACTCAGTCGAAGGCCTTTGAGATGTCAAGCGAGAACAAGTGTGTTTCTCCGTAGTTATCGAGCGGAGCTTACCAGGATTGTGAGACAAGAGCCAGCAAGTCATCGGGGGAACGACGCTGTCGAAAGCCTTACGGCCCGTCGCTCAGTAGTCCTTCACGTTCAAGGAACGTGCGTAGCTAGTCAGAGATGATAGGTTCAAATACTTTAGAAAGAACAGATGCGAGAGAAATGAGTCGGTAATTCTTGGGGTTAGAAAGGTCGTCGCGTTTAAGAATGGGAAAACTCACGGCGTGTTTCCAGGGGTTGGAAAGGAAGAAAATTGGAGGGAAAGCCTGAAAAGTAAACGTAAAATAGGAGCCAGCTCGGGAGCACACACTTTGAGGTCGGTGGGTGGAATACCGTCCTGAATAAGTGGTTTGTTTGCGTTTATAGAGCGCAATGTTTGATGGATTTTTCCGGTGGTAATATGAGGTAAAACAGGGTTGCCAGTGAAGAGGGAAGGAGGTTGAGGTATAGAAAAATGGGGTAAGGTGGAGTTGGCGGCAAACAGAGAAGCGAAAACCCCAGCTTTCTCCTGTGGTTGACATATAACATCATCAGAGGAATTACAGATAGGGGGAAAGTTGGAAGGGCAGAAATTAAGGGAAAATGTTCGGCTACCGGTGGCGGACGAGACCAAGTTTTCGGCTTTACGGCGAACGGAGCGCTCTTTGGTTCTATGAAGAGTCGTTGAGCATCTGTTTCTAGTTTGCACGAAGCGACAGTGGAAGAAGGGGAGGGGATCGAGCGGCGGAAGGCGTACAGCACGGTCACATGCATGGTTAAACCACTCAGGGGATTTGGGTTTGCCGGGTTTAAAAAAGTACGGAATAAAAAGATGCATACCTTGAAGAACAGCGTCGGTGAAGTTGGAAACATCCGAAGAGAAACAGCAGTCGTTCCAGTCGTTCCAGCCAGGAACTCACGGAAGCTATCCCAGTTTGCTGAGTTGTAGCGCCACATTGTATCTCGAGGTGGGTAGTGGCTCATGGCTTGAAAACCTAATAGAACAATAAACAATACAACGATCCGATGAGCCAAGAGGAGGGAGGGTACCAATATCTGAGAAAAAGAGACCGAAGTGAGAATTAGATCGAGGGTGTAGACACAATCGCTAGCTCGATCAGGGACGCTTGTAGGGAGGTCAACTAGTTGACTCAGGTTGTTGAGCAAAGCGAAGTGTTGGGCTCCGCGCCCCAAAAACGAAGTAGCAGATGAATGTGCCAATCAGTCCTGATTGTGAACGTTGAAATCTCACTAGATGGTAACATGGCACTTGGGATCAGGTGCAAACAAGTGTTCGATATTCGAAGATAAAAAAATCAAAGATGGAAGAGTTGGCACTATTGGGGGAACGATAAAGAACACAGAAGTAATGATTAAAGAAAGGAAGTCGGAGTTTCAGCCACATCAGCTGAAATTCACGATTGGAGAAGTCAAAATTTGGAATCCTAGAGGCGGCGTCTGATTGGTGAATAAAGGCGCAGACATCAGCTTTCGGTAGGAAGGAGGAATTCAGAGTGTAGTTATGGAATTGAAGGTGGAGGGTGTCTGACAAGGGGGAGATTTGTGTTTCGGTCAAAAAAAAGGCGAGCGGAGAAGAATGAAAAAAATGTGCAAAATCACCATTGCGGTTCAGTCCGCGAATGTTGAGGAGAGTGATAAGTGTATAATTCCATTGTGGGTGCATAGGGCTAGCGAGAGACCGTAAGCGTTTGTGATTTTGTACTTTCATGTTTATGTTGTGAAGAAACCGGTAACCATGATCCTGAAACTTGGAGTGGTGGACCGTAAAAGGCTTCAACAGATCAGGCATGGTAGTGAGCCGGGCGACGGCAGAGCCTCCTACCACCTACTCAGTTAATTCGCGATGATACATAATATATGTGGTTACTAGAATTTCCTTTTTCCTAATGGTGTCATTTTATTTTTCGTATTGCGTGTCATGAATTGTTTAACATTATTGGAAATACTTCACCTTCGCTCAATTCATGTGAGGCTTTTATTCTGAACACACTTTACAGACTACGATCATTGTTTCTTCTGAACGAATTTTTATTTTTGCGTGTTTAGCATGTTTGCCCCCAGTCCATACTTGGGTTCACTCTATCTCTGTTCCTTTGTTTTTTTTACGACATGGTAGATTGTATAAAATTTCCACGCCCTGAAGCTTACATTTCAGTCTAAAAACATTACGTGTTGACCATCACACGGAACACATTTCACGGGAAAGAATGTGTTCACAAACAGCGTAAAGACATTCATAATCCAAGATCAGGACGTGGTTCAGTTGTTACCCTTTTTTTGTTCACGTAAACGTGCGATATAAGATGTAGGCGAATTTCAACAAACGTTTATACAAGATGGTATCTATCGGAATTTAGAGCGTGTTGAGGAATGGGAACGACAACTTGTCAGTTCAGCGTGCAGAGAGTGGTTTGGGTCTGCAATAATACTGTCCGCAAAGTTGAAGTTGTATGATGATTCGAAAGTTTCACTGACCAAACGCGGTCAACAATCATTAGACTGTGATTCAAAATTTTCCAATCTTGTTTAAGAAAACCGGAAAAAACCGGAGAACAATAAAGTGAGGTGAAGAGAACTCACTGGTATACAAAATTAGAAATAACTGGCTGAGAAGTGCGAGCTTTCGAAATTTGAGTGATATGCGCCGCAGTTTACCATTGCAGCTGTGGATGTGGTTTGACCAACGAAGATTGTTGTCTATAGTTGCACCAAGATATTTGACAGAGTTCATCATCGTCCTCATCGAACATCGAGATACAATGAAGCGAACTTCACTGATCACTGACAGAGTTCATCCTAGATAAAGACTTGTTGTTTACCACCGTGGGCTCCGTCGAGGATGCAGAGAGTGAAAAAGTGAAGAAACATTCAACACATTTGGTGCCCCGATTGGGAGAATGATTGAATTTGAGAAAGTCTGTCAGTAAAGAAGCCTAGATCGGAGGAGAAAGTCATATTTCAAAACACGTGCCGGAGACACGCGAGGCATATCGCAAAGTATGTGGATATAAGTGTGGGGTCAGCACAACTCTTTTGAGGGTTTAGATGGAGCTTATCCAAGTCTAGTAGTTTGTGCTCTGTCAGTAACATAATTGTGTAACCCACGTAACCGTTACTTGGGGCAGGCAAACGGTTCCAGTTTTGGCAACAGCACTGGCCGATGAATGGAGTTGAATGTTGAAGAATAGTCCAGGAAAACACACTGAAAAGGTTTTACAGTGCCATTCAAAGACTTGGTTATAAAATGAATAGGAGTGGAGACTGCAGCGGTAAATAGTTAGTCACTGCTTCACATTTCAGATAATTACCTCCAAGGTTACGCTAGCCTTTACTGCCTTTGGATGTTTGATTATTTGGACCAGCTAATTGGTACCTAATTGGACCGATTTTTTTCGCTTTTCTTCACTCATCAGGGTAATATATCTTTCTCCGTAATTGGGTAGAGTCAGATTAATGGTCTTGGGAATGTGACTCCGCATAATTGATCTGAGGTTCTCCCCATTTTTCATCATGGGTATGAAGTAAGGGGGGTTGGCGAACACTGCGGAGTCAGCGGCGAATAGCATCACAGGCCATCTATCTATTGATCACCATATGTGGGCAGCCATTCTAAAGGATATCCAGGAAACAATGTAGTCACCTGCAGATAAAAGTGATTCAGTATGTTAGTTCATGCGAATTGGCACATACCAGAGGGGAGGCTTTCGTAGTTCGAGTCTAACTCATTTTGATTCCAGTGCTTTGTCGAGCCCTTTCAGAAGTAATAAGAGTAATTCTTACAGGTTACATACCAGTGTATCATGAAATGCACTGGCTGAGTTGTTCACTACAGGCAATAAACTGTAATGGCTCGTGAAACTGGACGAGGTTTATTGGATAAAATACTGATTTCCGTTTCTGACTCCTTATTCCTTGTGTAAGGTTGAGCCGTATCAGTCTGTATGAAAAGAAATCCCAGCAAACCTCAACGTCTTTCCAAGATATGATTATGTGATTCACCCCAGGGTGATCAGACAGACTTCCTGCTATGTCATTCGCGATCGATCACCAATAACACAGAACACAGATAACAGTGACACAATAGCACAGGAACGGCGTGAGACACACGGTGTATACAAACACAAGTCAACACAGTATTGGTGGCACTCACTAAGATGATNAAGATGATGGACGAGAAACACACATTCACAAGCGACGTACACGATGTCACAGAGCGTGAACACACGGGGAGATAAGAGGTAGGTCCGAACATCGTAGATCACGTACCTCAACGGCCATACAAGTTCTCCAGCTTCAAGAATACGATCACAGCGCAGAATGCACTCCACGAGCACTAAAAGCCTTCTCCCTAATACGGAAAATGAGAACACAGACGGTGAGCAACTAATCTGTAATTAACACCAAAGTTAGTTAAGTGTACCGTGTCAGATAGTTAGCTTATATAGGGTCCTAGTCTCTGAACACAGAAACATTGAAAGTTGAAGCAAAAAGGAGAAAATTTACCGAACTTGTCAGTCACCAAACAAATTTAAATTATACAAATCAAAAATACTCGGGAAAATGGTGAGCCAAGTCCTCCAGGCCCAGCGGATGGTCCTCTCACCAAAGTTAAAGGATAAGATTTTATTTCTATTTTTATCGGGGTTCACATGAAGATTCATCCGTTCTTGTCCTAATTCTGACCTAGCAGGATAGATCAAAATGTAACCAATGTGGATAAGCTTACAATTCAAGTCAGATCGCTGAGCTGGAGCACAGCTTCGGTCCAGAATTGTGACGAAAGTTGGTTTAAAACGGAAACAGCCAGTAATATGCACGAACTGAATTAGTCAATCATCGTTCCATCCTCGTAGAGGGCAGAAAATAGCGGCACCATAGGCATGATTATGATGTATCCAGTTTTCCAACCTATGCTGTAAAATCGCCTGCCACCAAAACCAAACGGACTATCCTGTTCAATCGGATGAGTTCGGTAGGTTTGTCGTAGAACTCCTCCTGTTGTGGGTCAGTACACACCAAGATGATGAATTAACACCTTTTATTGTTGCTAATCCACGGATCCGAGTCCAACACGAATTATTATTGACGCGAACCCAATTTTTCATTGAGGCTTCTGTCTAATAGTTCACTACAATGCCCGCTCCACTTTGACCTAGCGGAAGAGCTTTATCGTTTCCTGATGTGTAATAAAAGTGTCTCAAACTGGCCTGGAGCACTCGAATATCTTTTGCCACTGGGATCCTGAGTTTTTGGCTCGCGACACAGGTCGAGCACTTTATAGTCCGTTGTAAACTACAGACAATCTTGCTGATCCATCTGCAGGAGCGTCCTCACATTGAAGACCCCTGAATTCCGAGGTTGACGGGTATCCAGAGTTCGAATTTCATTCTGTATCCGATTGATCACAACGCTGTTTGGTCAAGAGCCTCGGAGTTAGACAGTCAGATAGAGAAGACAAAGGGGATATTGGAAAGATAGTTCACTTGTCACTGCCCACTTTGATTGGTGCAATCACTGATCCAATTATAATTGCTTTGCTGGACAGCCGATGAGGTGTGGAGTTGTTTGTAGTTTTTTATTTATCCGAGCCAGATAAACGGACACTGCTTGAGAGTTCTATTACCAAATAGCAGAATACTTGGTGTTATCATCTAAGGCGTTTGTTTCTTATCAAAGTCTAGTCGGAACTTTCTTAGAGTTTCATAGGTTGTCACATTACTTTATCGTGATGCAACTCTCATTCCCGAATCTTTTTTCAAATCAATTGATTCTAACTTTAAAGATTACGCTGGTTGGTGCATGTGTTACGCATGTCACCAAATCGATTGCCACGGCACGCAATGTTCGCCGAGACAGGTAATGGATAGAAAAGAGTGAAGGGTTGTCAGACAAAGAACTGACATCAGGGTATGAAAATTCCGATCGGGAGACTTGCTCAAGTAAGGTTTCCTGGATCAGAACCTCGAGATCAGCGTAACCGGTGGTCAGAGATACTGACTAATATGGTTGAGTGTCGTAAACTGTGGTGCTCATGCGTCTGCTCAATATCCTTACAGCATTAGTTTGCGTGAATTCCCTATTTTCACCCTACCACTGCTTTCGAAATACCACTCTTCCCTCTACCCTTTTATCTAAATGGGTAGCCAAAAGAAAGCTATCAAAACCACAGATAGAAAGTGGAAAAGTATTGGTTTTTCAAACTGAAACTTCAGAAGTAAGTAAACTGTCAGTCAAAACGAATGAATTATTTTGCTCGTAGCAATTGTTTGCCTCACCTCTGAGCAATTTCCTTCTAGACGTGTTTTGTATTTTCTCCCTCTCCATTTGCCAACACTAGCTTCAAGATGCACTCATCATGTTTCCGGGATTCGTAACACGACTGTTAAAGCATACCACTCTGGGTGGGGTTACGAACCTAGACAAATCAGTACTATTCGGCAAGGAAATACATACGTAAGTATTTTTCTCTCATTTTGACACGGCACCAAAACGCAAAGCGGAAAATACTACTTTATCACTGTTTTATCAAATCATCATGGTTAGATGATGAGTGAGGTTCTTGTTAAACTCCAACAGTCTTGCGATAAACTAATGAAACAATGTATCTTCGGTAACTGACAGGGATTAACTATGAATTTTAACCACGAACTTAGTTCTTTGCATGTATACATTTGTTTATCCGTGCTCAATACCAGTGAATCTGACAGTCTCGGACGTCTTTTGGACCTCTATGTGACACGAACCCATGCACTTTGGACATCACCGGATGTGCTCTCCTGGTTGGAGCATAATATTGCTATTGTTCTGGATTTGGTTGAGCCATTTTCGTCCGGGAACCGTGTCCGACCGGATCCTCGACTGAAAGAATATTCCAAAAAGTAAGTTTTTCGGCATGATCTTGTTCACATCTTTTATATTGTAGAGCGCGTTTATTTGATTCCATGTTTCTGATATGAAGTATTCACTATCTCTTCTGTAAGAGTGGAATTATCATTTATGATTTCTGAGAATATACCGCGAAAGTTAGCGAAATAAATCATATGCACTTGCATATTATACAAATACGGGTTCCCACTGCTCGTTATCGTTATCTGAATGGTGTTATGAGTGAAATCAGCAATCACACTGTCATTTCTCAGTAAGCTTCAGTCTGCTCGTCAGTTGAACCAATGCGCTCGACAGGGACAAAAGTGACACGGAGGTGAGGAAAACTGTTTAGTTTAGTTTAGTCTTGTATATGTATCATACAAAAGAGCGTGCTGTTTATTCCACTTTCCTTCACTTCAAACTTCTTACAATCGTGTGCGAAACCTTCAGTCAACTAACTGATCGATTCGGTGTATTTAGAAGCTCTGTCTCCTGCCGCATTATATTTACTTGCGAAGTTCTGATATCGGAATGGGTTGAAGTTTAAAGCCTTTCTAGTCAATCGTTAAATAGAACTTTCATCCATCCCTTAGTTTGAGTATTACTCGGTCCATACAGCAGCTCGCGTTGAATCTCAAATTTGAGGCTGCTGTAGCAAATGTTGATGTTAGCCATTTGTGCTACTCAGTTGAAAAATAACGCGTATACCGCAGAATAAAAAAATTCGCTTGATTTGTCACGTTGTGTAAGATACATCAACTCGATAGATAAAGAATACCCATTACCACATTGCGAACACAGTTCGGTAGCCCAAAGAAGCCGTATTTTTATAATTGAATAACGAAAAAAACCATTGTACAGAAATTATTAGTCTTATTGACCGGAGTTTTTCTCGTACTAAAGTACGTACACAATATGTTGTGTTTACACAGTCAGCATCTCTTCTCGGTTGGCAATGCAGTCCCCAAGAGTATGTTACTGGTGTTGTTCATTCCAAGCATGCTGTTTCTGATTATAAATGGAGGGATTGAATGTTTTCACCGTTTTCCCCTCGGTCGTGCTTAGGATCGTAAACTGAAGTCGTTTTCCTAGTGATGAAACCCTGTGATAAATGATGCGGAAAGTGACAGTGAATATGTTTTGGGTCTCCAGTAGGTGTCGGCAAATAGCCGTTTGTAGTGTCTTTAGTCCATCATAAGCTTGATAATTTTCTCTTTTCATAATTTATTGTTCTTTCTTTCCCTCGCAACTCGGTCTAGAAACACTATATACATTACATGCATCATGAAATCGATCCCGTCAGTGAGTCTGTAGTAGAAATTCATGCCGATCTTGCATTCTTGTTTTATTTTCAGGCGTCAGTCACTCTATCCGGCACTTCCTCGCAACGTGCTGCGACATTTGGTTCTCTCTGATCTACCGGAAGCACCGCCGTTGTTTCCCAGAGTGAGAAGACTCATTATTCTGATGCGGTTGATGCATATCTTCAGTTTTCTTGTGGTTCATATGTAGTCAGGAAGGTGGTAATTGTAAATGATTGATCATCTGTCTTTATCAAGTTTTCGCATTTAGTTACATTTTATACTTTAACAATATTTTCTATATTTCCGTAAATATGTTCCAGTATACAATCTCGGTATAACTAAGTTATCAAATCTATGCCGATTGTACTGCAATGTAATTTATAGTTAAAAATAATTTATTTTTTCTCATAATCCTAAAAGAGTAGCAGGTATACGAAATATCAAATGACTATCGAATAGTAATATCGTTTTTGTAGTGACGTTTTGTTTGGATAGACGTATGTCTGTACATGGACATCAAAAGGTGAAATGATACGGGTGGCTTTCTTTTTTTAATTTTTCTTCTTTACTTGCTTTTTTCGGCTTTATAATGATGGTAGTGCAAAATGCTGTTGTCTCACTCCTATTTTTCTGCAATCTCTTAGGAACCCGAAATTGATGAATTCTGTGGTTTTTCACACCAATATGTCTGTTCTGTATGCAGGTTTAAATTTGGACTTAGCAAAATAATTTTTTTATCCGAGGTAGCTGCATAAAGCTTTTAACTTACCCCATTGACTAAAGGAATGAAAGGCCGCTTCTCGATCAAACCACGACGATCTTAATTGCTGAGAACTGAGAAACATCATCGCGACACACTTACAATTGGCTTTAGCATCGCTATTGTACACAACGAACACCAATGATCAATGTTATGGTCCTCTGTAACTCTTTCATTTGAATCGATGCATCACGAAGAAATTGCATCTCGGCACTGTCGGAGAACTTCATTCGTATCCCAAGTTTCCTCTCAAATGTAAAGAGAGATGGATCCTTCACAAAGTTTTGTGTGAACACTTTCTACTGCACTATTTATGCTTATCCATCGGTCCATTAACTTAAATATTTCTCCTGGTTACACCGTGCGGTGCTTTTGTCAGTAAAAAAATATGATTTTCGTAATATTGATCATAAGAGTTGCATGAGGTTCGTTAGCAAACCACTCCTGATATGAAATTTAGGTGCAATTTATATGACTTCGTAATGTACGTTTTTGAGAAGGAATCATCTTTTAGATAGTTTACAAATTTTGATAAAATGTCTTGCGTATTATGTTGAGGTATACCGATTTGATAATAAAGTAGATTTAGAGCATTTGTACCTTGCTGCTCTATTTTCCTGATGCCTGTTCATCAGTGCTTTGTTCCATAAAAATCGAACTAAGTGATTATTTAGTAAACCATTACAAAGTATGTTAATTCGAGTTTTCTCATCCATATTTCAATAATATGTATATATTACTCATGAGTACCAACTTTTTTTATTCCGACAATTATCTCGAGGCCGTCAGAGTAACAGTAGAAATTTACTGTTACGTACCACAGCGAATTGGCACAGACATTGCGCCGACCTATTAAAATATGGAATCTACTTTTTAGTCAGTATTCAGTGGATGAACTACACAGATGGGAAAGAGGCTTATCCAATTGGCTGCGGGAGAATTTAGGGCAAGATATTCTTCGCGGCAGCCTACGCCGACGAAGGGATTTTTCTTTAAGAACCTATAGGTGTTCGCTAAACGTTGCAGCGAAATACGAGTGTGCTTGAGGAATTTCGGTCGCAATATAAGTATGCCTAGGTTGATGATCCTCTTTGCACGGCCTCCCTGGTTAGTCGTGAAGTTTTGTTTGCTTGAATATAAATATCGTAAAAAGAGATATACCTAATGTCATTGTTTTTCTACACAATACCAGTCCAGCGAATTACTCTTCTTGTTTTTTTCCCGATGAAATCGAGTATTTGTTCACGATTTTCATTAAGTGCCTGTGTGTGTGGAACAGGTTTTCAGCCAGCACAAGGGTGCTATCAAGTTTATCGCGTTCTAAAAGTTTCACGTGATTCAGTAAGCTCCTGTGGAATAATTGAAAGGTGACGTTTGTCTCAGATAGTTTGGATACAGTAAACCACGCGCACACCTGAAGGAATTCAGACGATTATGTAGATTCTGATGACAGAAAATCAAGTGTGAACCGAACCAATAGAACAGCTAAAGTGCTCCGGTGATTCACATCACCTCTATTTTGGACAAAATAGTGTCAAGTATAACGTTATGATAGAACATGACTAAACAATTCGCAACTTCTGTCTAAATAAAGTCAAATAAATACGCGTCAGGTATGGGTACCCTCGCCCTCAGTCTACGCAGACCGGCTTAAGCCCGACCGAAATTTTCACTCAGTCACACAATATCGTCTGCATACACCAGTTGGTAAGTCTATCGTTTGGGCGCAAACCGACTTCACTCATCATCATCATCGTACGGCGAGATACAGTGAAGCGAACTTCGCTGATCGTTGCCAACCTCAAAATGTACACAAATTGGGCGATAAAGCACAAGATCGAGGGGGATTGGGCCTANGGGGGGGGGGGGGGCAAAGAAAGTGAACCTCGATGGTCAACACGGAGTATACAATCTAAGTATGCATACATACCTTTTCAAGCATTCTGACTTGATAAGAAATAACAAGAACACCACTGCTGTCGGTTAGTCGCCATATCCTTCAGTGTCTCCAACCAGCCAGTTGCAGAGTCTTAC
>UZAN01049196.1:0-15396 GCA_900618425.1 Echinostoma caproni | reverse complement strand
GACAGTTCATGCTGTTGATAAGCGATCTCCCACAGAATATTCTAACCAAAGGATAGACAGGAATTAAAATTTTTAGGAACAATTAAAATAAAGCAATTATTTACCGAAATAGAATTGAACAAAGAACTAATTAAATCGAAGCGTGGAATTTGGCTGAACATGGTGAAATTGTTACGTGACATAAATCTAAACATTTTCCTATGCGGGAATTTTATTTCACGAGGTCAAGNTTCCTCATTGGTCGCGCTTTCACCACCACACATCTTTCAAAGAATAATTCAGGCGAGTTCTGTTGATGTGGTGATTCAAGCCTCCTAAATAACGCCAACCTGGGGGTCCACAGAATACATTTTTGTGAATAACGAACCACTCATCAATATCATTGGTCAATCAGAACCCAATTGGTTCAAACAGAAGCTGTGAGACGAAGGAAACCCAAGCAGGCGATTGGTGAAGATCTCGATAACCAGTGGTACTTCATTGCGCACATTAGTCATCCCTGTTCATTTATTTCATTTTTGGCATTTTGGTGACGGGAGATTTCGACACATAATTGGCAGTACGATTAGGTGTATAGTTTACCATTAGTAATCTACATATCGTACGCGTTTCAGATGGTGATGTTTGACCAAAGAACATTCCAGGCATTTATTCGGCATAGGCGTAACGGGTAATCTCGTTACACAGATTCAGTTGACCTTGTCTGACCTAACATCAGGCACGATCCTATTCACTAGAGATCAGTAATGAAAAGAACACAGCTCGCACAATTCAATCGTCTGCTCATGAAGCACCAGCTAATGTCATTGTTGAACGAAATTTATAGTAAAAACATCTCGGGTGGATTGTTTCAAACGGATCATAAAGGTGGCGACTGCTGGAGCACCGTTTTCTATGATCTTATTCCCCTTCGCGTATGCCACGTAAGTCGAAACCGAGAGGGTTCGTCAACGATGGTAGAGAAAACGATTTTGTATAAGAATACCTCAACCCGTGTCTGTGCGTGTGTGCCACACACATTTTCCTCACATGATCAGACTCATTTGCCCGGTGGCTAAAACTGCGAATGCGTACACACACACACACACACACACGTTCTGATGTGTGACAGGTATGCGCGTGCGTGTGGGGTGAAAATGAAACCCGTTTGGTGTACTCAAGCGTGAATACGAGATGAGGTTTCACCGAAAGTGATCAAGCGTGTCACCACATTGTTTGATCATTTTATGGATATTAGACTAAACCATGTGTGTGTGATGTAGGATAAACTGATAACATAAACGAACTTTGTTTCGTGCATTTTCTAAAAAGCGAACTAAACTGAATCAAACGGGATGCTGACAACTTATTCGTATTATGTGATTACAGATCGGTGTGTGTTAACTCAGTTTAGTCTGATAAAACAGATTGGTATTGGGCTGGGGAATGAACGTCCGAACAACTGTTGGAACAATTCTGAGTAGAGTTTGATGTTGCAGCCTAATTATTCCATCATCTCATTGAAGAACTCCTTCGTTCCATGTCACACTATATTTTTAACCACTGTTGGTGCTAAAGAAGAGAAGATAAATTGGTATGCAGTAGCACAAACTTATCGTTGTTCAATAACAAATTCAATCAACGAAAGCGCTAACCAATGAAATTCACCAGAGCACATAAACTTCAGTTCCATCTGCAGTTGGAGGTGTTGTTAGGGAGATCACACCACGTATAGTGAAAGCTGGAGCTACTTTCACTAATCTGCGATACCTATGGCGACGCCATGACATCTGACCATCCTTTAAGGGAAGGATGTACATCGCTGCGGTTCGTAGCGTTCTCCTTTACGGTTGCAGGACCCAACCCCTTTTTTTTGAGAATGCTAGTCGATTTCCTCTATTCGACAGCCGATGCCTCTGAAGCACTGACATTGTCTGCTGGGAACACCGGGTGAGGTTCGTGGACGTGTGTTGGGTGCGGACAGCCGAAACGAAGCAGTTGTTCTACACCGTCTCCGATGCCTTCGTCACATTTTGCGTACGCCTGCCTATCGTCTACCTTTTCATGCTGTCTTTGCACATGTTGGAATAATCGACGAGGCGGTCAGACCAAAAGGTAGCATAGAGGTGTGAAGAAGCTAGCTTCAGCTTGAGCTTCCGTTAGTGCGGTCCGTCTTCCAGGTTGAACCCCGAGGGATGGAGATTCCCGTTGGTCAGCGGCTAAGAGATAGAAGTCATTGGTGCAAATAGTGTCCGATCTGTGTGTTGAAATCCCATGTCCCATAAAAAACGATCAACTAACAAACAAAATAAATCCAGTAAGCGGCAAAACAAACAAAAAATTGTTATTCTTGTTATCCTATGTAACTGTTTCACCTTCGTTTCCCTCAGGTTGCATTCCAATACCCAAATCTCTGTTACTGTTGCTTTATTTCAATGCTTGTTGGCAAGCCGGTGATATATATCCTAGTCAAGCATTACTCTCCCGAACTGACTACATATCACGATGGAACAGAAGAGTACTTGCCGAGAATATCGATCATGGAGTGGTAGTAATGGGCACGTACTCGATTCACCTGGAGGTCACAAACTGGTTTCGGGTGTTTTCCATTGTCACATGATCGTTCAGTTACTCACTTGGAAAATAGCTCCATTCTGATGTTTAGATGATTGATTTAGGATAAAATATAAGCGTTTCACCTATTCATGTTTGATTGCAAATCAATACACCAGATACTGAGCAGCCAGGAAGATATAACAAAGAGAGAGTGCCCAGTATTAGTAATCGAGTAAGATAGGCTTCCCTAGGTGTAAACAGACATTAAAACATCTCAACGGAAACTGCACAAAATACGATGCACGAAATTCCGAGAACGGATAATTAACATTTGACGATGCACATGCAACACATGGGGTACCGAAATGGACGCAGTATCCATAGGACATATCACATGCCGAGGCAAATGCTTGATCGCCATCGGCTGCAGCAGCCGGGATGTCCAACGCTCCCCATTGTATAGGCGTTATTGCTGTCCAAGACCGGTCTGAGTTAGAAGAAAACAAAACGTGCTCAGACTAAGATCTGTGGTAGAATAACTCAAATGGATCCCATTTAATTCACTAGTTCGAGGGTTCATACTAATCAAGGATAAGAGATATTGGGTGTTACAGCTGATTGTCTTGACGGTAGCACTTGACCATCTGCTCACTTTCATATCACATCAGTATTTCTTGTCCTCTTCATCTTTATCTTCATAGATCTTGAACTCGTCTTAGGTGAAGCAAAGGGTTGGGTGAATGACTACAATCAAAAGCGAAGCATGAAAGTGGACGTTTATTTGTTATATACACTTAAAGTGAACTGCACCGAACTGAGCCCTTGTCGTCGGCTTAAAAATCTGGAAGGGGTGTTCTAACGATACGACTGAACTAGCACGAGCCGTGACCCACTATACGAGCGGCCTCAGAGACCCAAGAACCGAACCGTACGACCCAGCGGAATAGTGACGGTACACTGATGCGCCCGACTGCGGTACCCCACGCGAGTCCCAACCGAACCGTAACGAAACGCACCACGAATCAGTACGATCCCCGAAACCCGACCAGAGAGAACACGGAAGATAGACCCTTCGAGCGTGGTTGTATACTCCGCTCGACCGTAAAAGGCGAAGATAATGGAAAGCTCATCTGTTTGAATACAGTTTCGGGACCGGATTTCAATGACCTTTGAAAACATCTCGAAAGTAGTGAATCACAGGAAAATGGACCAAGTATGGCCGGTGGTGTGGTATGAGTCCTTTTTGTCGGGGAAATTTGGAAATTCAAATTTTATAAAACTGAAAAGAGAATAGGCAAAAATAGAGGGAAATTGTCACTTTATAGGGAAAAATGGCCTTTTCCCTATCAAGAAGGAAACGGAATGTGAATTTTATGCCCGCTATTGTGTAGACAGTGAAATCCTCAAAACTATCTCTATAATTTCCACTTTCAATCGAAAATTCCCATGTTCCACAAATTCACAAATTATACCAACATTATTCCCTGTTTGGTGCGTATCTCGTTGAACTGCTTACTCGTTTTGCAAACCCATCAGCCCGCATATCACATAAACACTTTGCATTCCCACTCCACTGTGATTTGGGAATCAGACTGAAAGTTCACTGACCAGGGTACTTAAATCCTTTCGCGACTTGACTTGATCTCATAAGGGCTAAGCCGTTTAATCAATTTTCGTCAACAATATCCAAGTGTATCGAGTTACACTCCGACACATTTGATCAGTTATTCTATGAAATGCTGCATTTGAATATTGCGTGTTGGTGTGCAAAACACGTGCATTCTTCAGAGCTCCATGTTTTCGAGTGTCCTACGTGCAGGTTTGAATGTAAACCTACACACGAACGGCTGTAGTCTGTATCTGTATACTACGCGAATGGAACGGTTAGCTCAAAAATAGTTGTTTTGATCCTGTTTTATTGTATTCGAAAGGTTTTGAAATAATCAGACAGAGCCAGATGCTCCGAATGATATTTTGTTGCTTTTTTTGCCTTTTGATTCAAATACAAATGGTTCATTCTTGTTGATACTATCAATTTTTTTCATTTTCCAAGACTATATTATTGATCAGGAGCAAGATCCCTTCCAATGGCTGATCGGTTCAGATCAGCCCGGTGGGCCATGCGTTTCAGTCCAACCAAAGCCGCCCAATTCTCCTCGTGTTTTACGACACCTGTGAAGTTGTCTGCTTTCTCCGTCCTAAAATTTAATTTTAACTGTTTGGTCAACAAGGCGAAGAAAAACAGGTCATGAAAGTATCGATGATGGAAATAAAATGATCCGAGCGCCAGACGAAAGGAAAAACAAGTCTTTTCCAATGATTTATAATCAAGAACCATTTTTCGGAATATGGCGTCGTGGAAATGTTTTTAGGGATACTGGTGTCAGTTTCTGTGATTTATTTAGCCAGATTGGATTGATATCGAGTTACAAAAACACCTGACTGATGACAAGTAGGCTCATTGATTTTGCTAATTATTACTCAGACCACAGAGAGGGCTGTATAGACAAACTGGGATCGCTTCTGTCATAAATATAATACGAACGATTAGACATTTCCAAAATCATTTTTTTCTCGCATATCGAGGTCACATAAAAGGACTGATAGGGTGTTCGCGTGACCCGGAACAATAACTGGGAGTGTTGATTGCAGTCATCCCGGTCCATGATGTCCCTCAATTAAGCCAATTAGATTGATCTTCTTCAATACACTCGGAAAGACGTCTGTCCATTCGATCCATGCTACATGTTCTACAAAGGCAAGTAAATTCATCTTTGGTTTGTAGAAAGTTAACTGGTTTTGAGCTGAACGAAAGGTAGCGTGGTAGTTAGGTGTATTGGCTGCGTTTTCTTGTAATAATCAGTTATGAGACAACGTCTCCTAGGAATGGAATAACTTATACACGTTCGCATCATTCAATGTCCCATGCGAGATCTTCAGTATAGCGGTCTTCATTGTCCTTTAGTTGAATGATTCCGATAATAATTTAGCCCAGAAAAAACGGTCGTTCTCGTTCAAAGTTGATTACAACTGTTGAGTGCAGCTTACCGTTAGATAGGAAGATCATTCGTACAACTTCAACAATGGACTGTTTGTAAATCTTACATTACATCCCATATATTTAGCGTAACGTAGTTGCATTGTAACGAGCCAGCCCATGAGGCACTGAACACAAACATGTTTTTTGCTCTAGCAACAAAACAATGTCAACTAGTCATAGCATGCAAGGATGTCGAACCAACAGTGTTGTACACTCGATATGTCCCGGGAAACTACAAGGAAAAAATACGTGCCGATTAGGACCGAGCTAAACCAACAGAGACGTGTGATATCACAACCTGACCATGTGTGTTTTGGGAAATCTAAACGAGCTGCTACCACTTGGATCTTAACAACCGGTACGTTTGAAGTCGACCGTCGCCATTCCCGATGCTTGTCGTGTCAGCAGGAAAACAGTACTATTGTGCGCGGATATTGTCTCCCATTTGTGGTTGCAACGATCAATGCAATCGTCGATTGCATGAGAAAACAAAGTGACAAACAAGCTCATTAATTAGCCCAATAGAAAGAGGCACAAATTCCAGACACCACGCGAACCACTTTCAAGATGAATCCATTCTACTGAACAGTCACCACTGGTTTCACTGCAGGCAAACAACGCAACCTGTTTCTTAGATGACTAACGTGGTATATAACCGCGAATCCAAATTCGCGCTACACTAAGAGAAAAATAAAACCAAAACGCGGATCCCATAAATACGTGCGTAACTTACTGGAACACAAATGATACCAATACTGGGCAATGGAGATGAAACGGTTATAAGCATACCCTCCGGAGGGTGTTTGAAGCCCACTAACGCAGCCAAACTATCCCGCTTTTCTATGTATGAGAGCCCTTTGCTGGTCCACTTTCCTCTTCCGTAAAATTGTCGTCGTTAGTAGATACATTTAAAAAAGAAACTGAATAGAAACGGAGACTTTATCAGTTTCATTGGTAACCTAGTCACACGGCCCACAACTGACTACGTTTAGCAAGGTGGCTTATGGTCCGATTGATTGACCAATGCTGCCTGCTACCACCCGTTCATGCGGCCTTTATCAAAATATTAGGTACCTGCGGTTAATCAGATTTCGGTATAGAACTGCTCGCGCTAGTTGATGCGTTGATTGTTTAACCGACCTCCTTCATAGAATTTTGGTGTAGCGTAACGCTCGCGCCTGGTTTTGGTCTGCCTGCCTATCTGCTTATTGTTGATGCCAATGCTAGCTCACCGGTTGCCGATTGCACGTGTCGCTTAAATCACGCCGTGGTTACCTACCTACTTAAACAGGACATGAAAGTTACCAACTTGGACGTTTGAACACCACTTGAACATGGCGGAATCAAGATTAAGCCCTCATCCTCCCACCCGCACAGACCCCAGTTGAAAACATTCCCATTCAAAGCATACCGCATGCAATTTACCGTGTAAAATCGAGTGGAACACAAATCATACTCGACTGATTTCTTGCAAGCAAACTGTAAGCTCATCACATATCGTACGGAAGCTTAAAACACCATTCTTCACTAGTACATTGATTCCACAAGAGAGAGCTAAAAAACGGAAGCGGTATGTTATTTGCATACAACAATATCGTGTTGACCGCACAAAATGAACCGAGGTATAACAAAGAAGGGATTTCAATTTTGTCAATCTTCGTCGTACACATAGCATTCTTTGAGCTGCCGAAAACGGATTGGATGTTGTGACGATTCGGTCAACTGCAGTCGAATTGACCGGATCGCACACTTCCTCTTCTTCCATATATTTTTCCAATCCCGAGTATTACAATAGCCTGCTTTCCGTAATCGTCGAACAGTGTTTCCGCCTATGGAATGCAATCCTATTGATTTACTCACTGAAAGTTGATCAAGAACACGTGATAGGTAGGGTTAAATCAATACCGTCAATTTTTATACATATTCTTTTTAGTGCATCAAACGAGAAGAGATTTTCGGGAATTCGGAAATCGTCTGGCATTCCACTGTTCAAAATCAGAGACAAACGGAGTCAGTTCAAGAACTACGGGAAATAGATCGCTACAACCAGTCGAGTGATGCTCTTTTCCGGTCGAAACATGTTCATACTCTTGGTTTTATAATATCGGCATTGAGCGGTCTGCATTCCAAATAATTCAGAATAAACAAGTAGTGTCATCACTATTATCAACACTTGCTGGCTTATATTAGACATCTGGATCTTAGAGACACTCATGATCACATGATCAGTCTAATACGAATTCCGAATACGGGCAATAGTTGTGACCCACGGAGAAATACAAACGTGTGCAGGCGCGAGCGCAGATAATACAGAAACCAATCAAACGGACAGTTTTCCCATTTCATATGTGGAATACATAACGACAGACATGTGTTCATCAAATGCACTACTTCTGATACTGTTCGAACGCTTGCGAACAAATTGGATTGATCATTCTCCGGAAAATGGACGACAGCGTACATCCAGTCAAACGAACAAGGTGTTCGTTAGGGAATTGCGGTGGATGGTCAGTAGACCACATAGATAGGGATGGGGACGCGATGCTTGACAAATTAGTTAGTGTGCATGCTAGGAGAGATTGAAATGGGCTGGGGCCGAGGTCACATGATCCACTCGGAAATGTGCACGTCACGTGTCAGCTACGGTTAGCTATAAATTAGGTCCAAGAAAATACCACAAGGATCACTGTTACATGTGCGATTACAATCGGTCTCGATCGAACAAATGAAAGGTAGTTTAGATACGTAAAAGATCCTTTTCCCTTTATCCATTTCACCAACACAAGAAGACATACATGGACAGAACGTCACTTATCAACCAGAATGCATGAACTTATTCCGAAACACATTGGCCGTCGCGGAGGGAAATTACGATCTAGTGCGATTCCTCGTCATTTGTTAGATTCCGGTTACCATGTAGATGCACCCAAGGCGGTTTGAGTCATTGCGCGGCCCCTGAGTTCACAGACTTAGCGATTCTTAGAAGCTATAATGATCCATCACATGAAACCGCAATTGTGTTCAAAAAACATTTGTGACGCAACTGTTTTTGCCGTGGTAGTGATGAGATTACACTTAACCCCCTACCATAGCATGATGTGACATGACCTTACCTGCCCCTCCCTCCACCACATCGTTCGGACCAGTTCACCCCATATGAAATTTTGTCATCTTACTTCACCTCAACCCCTAATCAAACACAAATCACTGAACTCACTTGTCCACCACTTTGTTCAAATGAATAATTTCAATTATAATGCTTCTTCGTTTCACATGATCATATAAATGTGTTCATAGTTTAGATACGTTTTAATGAGCTGTGCGAAACAGTGCATGGTACCGATCAAATCATTTATTTAACCCCAATCGGACTTATTTCACACAGTCCCAAAGGCGTATAAAACTTGAACAATACAATGAAGTTAAAAAAAGAAGACATAATGACCGGCAAAAGGTAGTGGAAAACTGTTTCATCCTGTTTGGTACACGTCAGCAGTGCATACTTTTCGTGTCCCTATCTCAAATACGAAAGTTTCAGTAGCTGAAAATATTCCCCAAACTGAACAAGTCGATGCAAAAAGGCCGGAAATCGTCGAGAGACGAGCGCTTAATGTCCAGTATGATAATTAAGGATATCGCCAGAAAACTGTCAGCTCGCGTAATACACAGGTCAAGTGAATTAGCGGTATAAATGAAAATAACAAATGGGAAAAATAAAAGAGAATTATCTAACGTAAGACTTAATCGTTCTGACAAGCTGTGTCCCCTTCCCGGTTAATCACGGAGTGAGCAAGAAAGCCGACTATACTCTTCCTCTAAGTGGTGGTAGTAGTGGGCAGATCTCGTGAGTGGTTTTCATCACACAATAATCAGTCGATAAACTGAACTCACGCACACTCGAAATACTTACATATAATGGGATTAACCAAGAAAGCCATGTTTACACAACAGACACCTAGAAAAGCATGTATGGGGCATGGGGTACAGGTCAAAGTTCCCATTTTCTTGTCGGGAGAAGAGAAAACCAGACAGCGGAGAAGGGTACAAACAATCATGAATTTAAAAATAACTTTTTGGAGGAATAACAAATTTCCTAAGGCTGCATGAATGAGAAAGCAACTAAATGTGGCAGTATGGAGATGAACCCGGGGCTAAAGGGGGAATCTCGAGAGATATCCAGCATTCGTGATTAGTTGAATATCATTCGAGAAGAGAAAAAATGGTCAATATCAACACAAAAATTCCATTTTACAGTTTTGAATTAACCTACTTTATTCCCTTTCGGTTCTCTCCATAAGGGAAAGTATGAAAGAGAATACGACGGAGACTAATGTGAAACAGATAAGGAAGTTAAATGTATACTATCGTTCACGACTCTCAGTTACATCACAACAGTCTCCTATGTGACCAAGCTCACTGATCAAACATTGTGCGACCCTTGAGTCAGGTAGTTCTAATCTGCCACTGCTGGCTCCTTGGACAGGATAAGCCGGTTTACCAAGTGAGGCGTCCCAAAAACATCATTTGGTCTTCTTGTGGGTACGCAGATCTAACTCTTGTTCAATCAAATGTGATACAGAGGTGCGCTGGTGTATGGTCACATGTGACTCCTTAGGAGCTCATCGGATACTCAATCATTGCGCAGACGTAGATACCAGACATAGTTTTGTGCATCCGTTAGTGGCACTTATTTCCGTTAGAACCGTTGGATCCGCAGCAGATCACGTTCGCTCGCTAAATGATGGATATCTTCATATACCATATTCAGTCAGGTCAGGGAATCACCGTGTGCAACCACAATGTGTCAAACAACGGGAAATATAATAATGCCGTTCACAAATAAACGGACAACAAAAACAACAACAGTGAAATACAACGGTGTTTATCATCGGTTTCGTGGGTATTTTGCACAAATTTTCTACGAGTTCATAGGTTGTAAGAAATCTGACTGTAAACTTCAGCACTTGCCCCTATAATTTGAAAACCAGAAAGGGTGAATGAATAAGAAGGCACTGACTAACGGCAAAATACAGGGGGATGGGAACAATGAGGCAAAATATTCTGGGGGAACATGCTACAGGTTTTGACAGTTCACTATACTTTCGACCATCCACAATTTAAATAAATATGTGATTACATCTTCGTGGGTTCATTTATTGATACCATTCTACAATTTCCATCATGTTATCTTGCAGCATAGTTTGAGATGACAAGTTAGAGTAGGGCATTTCGTCTATTATATCTCTCGCATAGTCAATCAGGAGGGAGGAATAACTCACAGGTATCGAAGACATGTCAGTACGAAAGTATGAAAGGACATAAAGTATTTCCGTGTGGTACACTTCGTGAGGAATGCAGCAGTGAAGATGCTAGGCTTTTATAGCGTGTGAACTGCTAACGGTTGGAGAAATAGTTGGCCAACAGTTCAATAGCAGGACGTTGAACACCACCTGAAGAAAATGAGTTTCGCAATATTCGACCATCTACCATGTTGAAGGCATCGCTGCAGTAGGAAACAGATGCGGATAGTTTTGCGTCTTTTATCATGGATATATAGAATAAAATGGGAGTGCGGTCTCGATGTTGATGAAGCTCTATATCTAAAGCAGTTGCATGGTGTGAGGATTTGATGCCTGGAATCTTCATGGGGGTTTAACAGGCTTCACGACTTCCTTTGTTGTTAAGCCGAGCACGAGCGTGCATAGAGTTGAGCCCGTACAGCTCACCTCTGATGGGTTTTGAGAAAACGAGTGCTCCAGCATACACTCGATCAATCATGAACATCATCTAAGATTCCTAAACCGCAAGGGGTGAAATATTCGATTTTTAAATTTTTAATCCTCATAACGATTAACATCCGCTGGGAGTCATAAGATTGGACCTTGGAGACAGCACTTAGCATAGCCCAATGTGTGACTGCCAGAAGTTAATGGGCCCGACCACAACGGCACTCGAGAGGACACTATGTTACTATATTCTTGACCTATTAGAGGAAATAAGGCTTCCGAAATCCTCGGTATGGTCGCGGTGTGTCTCGGGTACCCTTCCACTGCACCTCACGAAATGCACCCGTGCAATCTAACGTCTCAAACAGCCTCTGCTAAGGAAACCCTACTCCATTGACTGCGCGTAGCGGAGGTTTTCTCAACCAAAGTGAAAACAAAAACCTAACATCCGGGTTGGTGAACAACTGGGAGTTTTAGGCAACTCCCTTAGGTGAACTGCCAATGGTTCATCAACCCGGTTATAGCCCCGGATGTTGGCTTTTAGTCCTCTCACTTTGGTGGGAAAACACATCCGCCACGGGAAGGCAGTGAGTGAGGCTTCTTCAGCAGAGGATACTTGAGACCCTTGGTCATATAGGAGCAGTTCGCGAGGTGTAAGGGAATGGTAATCAGCCTCAATCCCAGACAACCATCACCGACCATTCTAAGGCTTTCGGAGCTCTATTTTCATAAAGATTATTGTACTTTGATTCGTTTGGCACACAGTTTGGATTCAGACTTGCGTGAAATACAATACAGTGGACTTTAGTAGAGCAAACAGATGCGAAGTAAACAACCAAGCAGAAACTTCACGGTACACGTACAGCGTAGCATTTTCCGGTGATTAGAACACTGTACTCAAGCTCACAAGGGGACATTCAAACAGACTGAATTTACGAGCATTTCTCGGTTAAACCTTTCCATGCGTTTCGCAGATATAACCAATTTCATGCACACTACCATATCCCGTTTGAGTTGATTCAATCTGCCCCACCAATACTTCAGGAGTTCACCTGTCGAAATCTCCATTTCATTCGTATGCGGACCGGCAACAGCTGGTATTCAGGTTAATGGTTGTAAAAACTGAACAAAACTGTGCGTCGTTTTGGGTTGCTGTCTTCTTGGTTCGTGAGTGCAGCAGGATGTCCCCCCTGAACGGATACACCAGACAACCACAAGTGGACCGAATCTAGGTGTGGGCTGGAACTGTCGACAGACAGGAGGTTCACGAGGGACACTCAATTGCACACACGAGTCAAGCATCTCACATATTTGGCGACCCTGCCAAGATGCACTCCCTCCCACTCCCCCCGCAACACTGAAGACAGTGTTCTTTATTGGGAAGGGATAGGGTAACGACCTTGGCAACCTGCCATTCCGTTTTGAGTGTGAGTCGTGTTCACGTCTCACTGGACCCTTTTTGATCATGGTGTCCGCATTTTCCCCTCTTTCAGTTCACCCTCTCCATGGAGAACCTCATTGGTTGCCGATTTGGATGGAAATGGGAGGAAAACAGGAAGGTTGAAAATAGGATTGTAGAAAAAATTGAAAAGCTCAGTGAACTAATGATGCACAGAAATTCAGATGCACGAACGACACTGTTTGCCACAATCAGTGTCTCTGACCATCGGTTACGATCATCCCGAGGTCCCCAGCCAGGGAGCCTAACAGGACCTATGTGACTCAGACTCCTGGTTAGGGTTTCCATACCCACATGCCAGGTCTTAGCTTGATCATCCTAGGGTTTATTCCACGCACTACCTACCTCGGCGAACATCGGTTGCGGTTGCCATAAACTCTGCACCTAACCTCAGCATTGCTCGTCCGGCTGCCCCACCAGATTCGTGGAATGCTGCGTAGACAGCTCAACCTGGGTAACTGATATTGACCAACCTCTAAATTGATGGCGCTACCGAGATGAAGAATTATCAACGGGTGAAATGGGACAAATAAGGTGACTTTAGAAATGTGGCTTGCCATGAACTGAAGATATGTTACAGAACGATTAATGTAATTCTAAAATAGGCGAAAAGAAACTGTTGTGTGAAAGTTACCACGGCAATGAATTGAGGCACCGAGCAGGCAAACATCTGATACTATCATTTGTATAAACCCTTAGTATTGTAGGCTACAGGTAAACATAAATTTGGCCACCAGATTTAGATTCGGAAGGGATCAACTCCAAAACAATCTTACGTGAAGAAGTAAGCAAATACCCACAAAATGGAAGTTACCTTACGAATAAAGGCACAGTAGTTCTATATTTCGCCCGAAAAACATCCCTTGAAGCGGCAAAAACGACGACAACGTTAATTCGGGATCTCCGTTACAGCTCGTCGCATACTATTTGCGCTAGGAAACGTTATGGGACGTTTTTGCCTGTCAGACCAGCATCAAACCGATTGTGACAACGATAAAGTGACTCATAACACCAAGGACAGTAGACAGAATAATGAAACTCTCATCTCATTCCCTAAATACCGGAGAGTTGAGTGTGCCGCGACACTACTGACTGACTGACCACATAGACCAGAAAACCAGACAAGTCTCAAAAGGCGACGGACGCCTGGCGTGAGAATTAGGAAGGGGAGAGATAATCGATCTACCGTTACAACCCAAACCAGTGGTAAGTAATTTATACCACGCCCAGTCATTCTCCGAGTCCGAACACACGTACACACACAAACAAACACGAACACCGATACGGACCGGATGCGACCGAACATCAGACAGAACCCCGGGTCCAGGTTGAGTGAGCCGGTAGGACAGAGTCGGAGAGTGCAGATGATACAGTACAGTACAGTACAAAAAACGAAAATTCAAATAAACAGACGGATGAAAGAAGTGAACGAGAACGAAGCACCGCTTATCGACCGACTGGGAGCATAAGCCAATGGACGAAACAACGTTCCCTGAAATCAATCGTAAACCAGAAAGAAGCCCCCCAAAGATACATGGGGTGGGAAAGCAGGGAAGAGGGGTACAGAGATGTGTACAATGCTCGCTCGTGCGTTAAGTGGTTTGTGACCACAAATAAACAAAAGGCAAGCAACAGTGTGAGAAACGGTGGACGAAGAAGTAAAAGAAAGAGGATGACCAATTCCAATGTTGTCACAGAGCCGGTTTTGAATTCGAACCCGAGTAGGAGTCAACCGGTGATTGAATGATTGATGGCGAATGAATGGACGATGGTCCGTAACGAGTCGGTCAATGGAAACGTCAATGTTTGTTTGACCATGTGATGAATTGACAAATGAGGAAGGAGAAAAGGTACGCCATATAGGCGTTGACCGTGGTTATACAATCATCAACAGACGCACAAATATGGATCGTATTAGGTACAAGTTTGGCGTGGTATACTCGCATAGACCAATAGGACGCGTTTTAGATACAATACTCCCAAAACACATACGTGCGCTTAAAACAATAAAGAATACGATTAAACCGATGATGATGAAGATGCCGACAATGAGCATGATGACCGGTGGTCAGATATTGGGGACAGAGATCGAATAAGCGTGGAAAGGGAAGCGAATCAAAGAAAAAACTCCAATGGCACACGCACAAATCGTGGGACATACGACAATAACCGAATCTTATCTAACGAGAATGACATTGGCAATCGAAACTCCAACAACAGCAGACACATAATCAAGAGCGAGCAATAAAGAAAAAAACACTCAACTATGTGGCAGGGGATTTAAAAGATGAAACAGAAAAGAAGGAACTTGAACTGTGACCGCATCTGCAAGTTCGAGGGTGGAGCTAGCCAGTGCCGACGTTCAGGAACAGAACAATTCGAGGCGGCAGGAGAGTTGAAGCATAAGTGAGTCCCAAAGGAGCATGGACAAAGTGAACGCGAGAGAAGTGGGCTGGCAATCCGGATCAGACGTTTGGAAACAATCACAGAAGCGACACAAAACTGAGCTTGATTGGCTGGGCAGTTAAGCTAACTTGTGTCTTTTTAATTGGGTGCAGGCTCACACATCGGTTGGAACCGATGTCAAACAGAACGCTACATGAATGTGAATCAGACAAAAGGGAGAGAGAGAATCT